>CM026329.1:22093408-22355757 GCA_014843725.1 Amphicarpaea edgeworthii | reverse complement strand
AAGAAGGATAAGTTAGTATGTTCTAGAGAACAATGGTTATGCAGATGCATTATAATAGCTAGTGGTTAGTGGTAGTTAGTAAGGGAACTATTTAAATATAAATACCATTAAACTCATGAGTAGGGATTCTTTTCGGATTTGTGATCAACTGTTCTATAGTTGGAAAGAGAACTCTTCCATTGGTAGAGCAATACAATTGATTGTTTCTTTGGTTTCTTTCTTCTTTATCTCTCAATATTTCATTTCAATCTTTGACAACCTATCAATTGGTCCAACTTGCCTTTTTTTGAGTCAGGGTTAGTGTGAGTAATTACTATGGAGGCTAGGGTGAGGGCCTTGGAGTCTTTGATGGAGTTCCTCAAGAACTTTGCAGTACAACATACTACTCACTACTCAGATCTGAGTTCAGAGAACTTATCCTACTTCTATGTCAACATTTGATGTGAATCTTCTTTTTTTCCCTGTCTTTGAGGATGATGTTTGAGCTAGAGCTCCCCTTCTGTTTTTGAAGGGGATTTAATGTGCATTTTTCTTTTACTTTAATGAGGCAAACATTGATTATTGCCTTAATATGGCAGGTTACATTAGAACTTGTTTTAAGATGCAGGTTTTGAGAGACATTGCCTAAATGTTTATATTAAATATTGTCTTAAGTGCTCTATCATTGTAATCTGCTTTCTCTTTATCATTGTGCAGCGAGTTCTATATGTGGACATTGATATCCACCATGGTGATGGTGTAGAGGAGGCCTTTTACTCCACTGATAGGGTCATGACTGTTTCGTTTCATAAGTTTGGGGATTACTTTCCTGGAACAGGTGATATACGTGACATTGGATATGGTAAAGGAAAATATTATTCACTAAATGTTCCCTTGGATGATGGAATTGATGATGAGAGCTATCAGTCCTTGTTTAAGCCAATAATGGGAAAGGTTATGGAGATTTTTAGGCCCGGTGCTGTTGTATTACAATGTGGTGCTGACTCTTTATCTGGGGACAGATTAGGTTGCTTCAATCTGTCCATAAAAGGTCATGCAGAGTGTGTCAAATATATGAGATCTTTTAATGTTCCCCTTCTATTACTCGGGGGAGGTGGCTATACAATAAGAAATGTGGCACGTTGTTGGTGTTACGAGGTATTGTGTTGTGTGATCATTCATGTACTTTTCCTAGTTAGATTATCTTATCGTTTATTGTCTTTGTCTTCCTTCAAAGGGTGAATATTGATGCCTGATAATTAAGTGCTCAGTGACAATTTGAGTATGGGTCTCCTCTGCAATGGACTTTAATATTGACACCAAGCCACTAAACTATCAATGGAGATATAACAATAGTTCAACGCATACACTTTTTCAATAGTGTGAAAAATGCCCTATGGTGCACACAACTCAAAGCAAACATTTAGTTGTATAGCATTATTTAAAAAAAAAAAAAAGCTATTGAAAACATCTAACAGAGCAAAGAATTAAAAATAGAGGTATGCCTTCCTATGTTTTTGGCTTTTAGCAGTCCTATTGAAATGTAATAAATGGGAATCAGTATCTTCACTATTGAGTGTTGTTTAATCTCTGTACCTGATGTTTGTGCCAAGTGAAAGTATTCAATTTTTAAAGCAGAAAGTGTTCTGTCTCTGATTAACAAATTTTTATTGGTTGTTGATCAGACTAGCGTTGCTCTTGGGATTGAACTGGATGATAAGATGCCTCAACATGAGTATTATGAATATTTTGGTCCTGACTATACTCTTCATGTTGCTCCAAGTAATATGGAAAACAAGAACTCCCGATATTTATTGGATGAAATAAGAGCAAAACTTCTTGATAATTTATCTAGGCTTCAACATGCTCCAAGTGTCCCATTCCAGGAACGACCACCTGATGCAGAGCTTCAAGAGGTTGGTTTTGCATCTACTGACCAACACAATAACTGTTTTTTTTTTCAGCTCTTTTTGTTATATCATCTCACTCATTTATGTTGGAAGCCACCTTAATTGCATACCCTTTTAGCGCACCTTAGTTGCAGCCTCTTTGGAGGTTGTCTGAATTGCAACCTTAAGAGTGGTGGATTAGTCCCACATCGACTAGAGATATAACCAAATTAAAGTATATAAGTAGGAGACAACCCTCACCTTACAAGCCGATTTTGTAGGGTTGAATTAGGACCAAACTCACATTTTAAGAATTTATTGAAGCAGTTGCCAACTTCCCTTATAGATATGTGTTGAAAAGTATTTGAATATCCTTTGGCATAAAAATATGATTGAGTAGCGTATCATGGTGCAAAATCTGCCTACCATGTTCAGGAAAATAGATATATTTCTCTCAATGATGATCTTGAAGAAGAAAAAATTAAAATCATTCCATTATTTAGATTTATTTTATCCTAGTGGAGTTACTACATTTACATTGTTTAGATTTTTTATGCTAGGTGAACTTATCGGCAAAAACCCATCTTGGCAAAATGCAGTTAGAAACTTGGCCACACTATAGCATGTTTTAGAAATGCAATTATCACGACTCAATGAAATCTGTCTAGAGCATTGTATATTATTATATAACTAAAAGTTAAAAAAAATCCCTGTGTTCATTAACATATAAGAGCATTCTCATATGATCCGTTGTATTTTTACTTTCATAGTTTGATTTGATTTTCTCATTTACCATTATTGAATCAGTGCTTGAAAATACTAAATACTGAGAATTAATTGCCACTTTTCATTAGAGAGATGAAGATCAAGATGATAGAGATGAAAGATGGGATCCTGATTCCGACAGGGAGGTTGACGATGACAGGTATGTTCTGGTGCTTTTGCAGCGTGTCTTGACATTGTCTTTTGAGGCTCTTAACATATCTGTTTTTACAGCAATCCTGTTCGCAGAAGGGTGAAAAGTGAATGTGTTGAAGCTGAGCATAAAGATGCAGTATGTCCCGACCTGTTTTCCCTTTGCCCTGTAACAGTAAAAAAGATGCTTCAAATAATCGTCTAAATATTATTGAAATGAAATGTACTAAGAAGCATCAGAATAAGTAATGAGTACTAGTGAATTTATTGAGAATTATATTTCATTTCAATTCTTTGCTGATGACTTGTCACTGAACTTTAGAATTCACAACCATGAAAAGGATTTGTCCAACACCTTGGATTCTTATTAAAATATGCAACTTTCTATAAGTATAGCTTTATTATTTTTGTGACACATGTCGTTTCTAACAAATCAAAATATATATGTTATAAAATCCTCAGTGTTATCAAGATGAGGTGTATCCTTTTATTTATTTATTTTCCTAGTGATTGGACTCGGCTTATTTTACTTGTCTCCTTATTCGAATTACTAAATGATGTGCTTGTACAGTGATTTGTCTAGTTTCTCAATTTTAAGATGAATTAAGAACATATTTTAAATTTCAGGAAAGTTGTCATAAACATCTAGATTGTGGAAGAGATATTCTTACGCCTTTCAAGGAGATTGCATGCTCCAAGGTTGAATGTTTTGGCCTTTATAAACTAAAATTTATTATTTATAAAATCACTATAGTGGTGTTAAAGTTGCATGTTTTCAGGTGTCGGAGGTGGACTCAATGGCAGTGGATGAACCATGCATCAAAGAGGAGCAGGATAATTTAAAAGAGATTTCTGATCACAGGTTAAGATGAAGCAATAATAAACATTATTGATCAACCTTCTCCTTGACTAGTGTATGTCAACACGTAAATTATAGTTTCCTCTTAAAGCAGTCTGGCATTCATTCATCTGACGTATGCAGTGTTTCAAATTTTTTGCTTTATCTGGAAACTGAAGAGATATGATGCAAGCTTGCCTTGGCTTTTCATGTTTAATATTACTGCAAGATGAGTGTAGTAGTTTATTTTTTCTGTATGTCTCACGATGGCAGAGCCTTTGTCAAAATATCTCTTAAAGGAAGCAGCTGATTGTTGGATCCTTGAGATGAAGTATAACACCATCTTGTGTTTCTTGCAAAAATGATTAAACAAACACATTATTTCACACCATAAATCTAGGTTGTCATTTGCCAATAGCAGCGCATAGTGGCACTGGGCCACACTAAAGGAAACCATTGCATCTTAGTCAGTGATGCCGCCATGCAGTGCTAACAGTAGGAGCATGCACTACGCCAGATTGTTTCAAAATCCTTAAAATAGCCTTACTGAGTGGTAGTTGGTAGGGGTATTTTGGGAATTTTTTACTGTATCCAGCCTCTCCAAGCTTTCCTTTCTCTTCCGGGATCCACTGCATTTTCGGTGACCCCCTTCTCTTCCACTCCTGCAGGAACTTCTTTTTGCTGTTTTTAACCTTCCTATTATTTTTTTCCCCTCCCCAAACTTTACAACGGAATATGCAAAGGAATCATATACAAATAGTACTTGGGGATTGCTATGTACTTATGTTTGTTCCTTTTTTTTGAGTTCACACTCTTATTATATATTACCAATGGGAGAGAGGCACCCTATACTTCTCTATATTTTTAAGCAGCGGATAGTTACAGAAAAACAATTACCTAAAGGATATCAATAGAAATGGAGCAAAAATATAAATAATTATTATATATTTATATTATTGAAGGGCATAAGGGTTTATGAAAAATGGATATTTTTTTATAAAAAAATACCTTTTGTTTCTATATTATACAGTGAATTCCCCGAAACCAATGTCAACCTATATCAATACGAGTATAAAATAAATCTAACTTGGAATAATCAAAATACAAAATAATGAGACAATTCTGATTTTTATTTATGAACGAATCTTGAATGAAATTTGTTTTTATTTTGTTCTCTTAACAAGTCTATTTTTACTTACTGTTAATGTCTACAAGTTATTGTTTGAATGAAATTTATGGGGAAAAAGGATGACATTTCGGGACGAATCATGCAAATTTACTATTGAAAATAAACACAATCCTCAAAGCAGATCAATATCCTCACCTCATAAGCATAGTTGCTTATAAAACTATTTGTTGTTCTGATATGCTTATAACACTTTTTGTTGTTCTCAGTTCTTCCATTATATTTTTGGTCGTGGTTCGGGCTAAAAGGGAAAATTGCATAAATCACATACTCAGTAATCGTTGAGTTAAAATGTAGAGATGTGTGAAAGAGTAAAGACGTAGTATGGGTTGGGCACTGATGTCGTACTTCAGTACTTCCAGTAACTAAGCTTTCGTATCTTTGATTATCAATCACCAAATCCATTAAAATCTTGTTTTCAACAATCAGCCAGTAAATAGACGATGTGACACGGCTAATTCTTCCTCCAGTTGCTTCTGATCAAGATACGAAACAAGATCCATTGAAATTAAATGCCTTCGTAAATCAGTGAAGTCTTCTCCCTTAAATTTGTATGTTGATTTAAGTTTCTCAGCTTCACAGTCTGCTGCCTCAGCTTCAGCAAGCAGGAGATTAGCTTCTTCCATGTCACCCATTTCTAGAGCAGCAGCTTTTTCAGCTCTAGCAGTAGCAGCTGATAAAAGTAGCTTCTGGTAACTGACCATTGCCAACTCTTTTTCCTTCAACAAAATCATTCCCTCAGTCTCCTGTAATTTATTGAGTGTGTCATTGATTTCTTCTTCAAGTTTTTCAAGATTTAATGTAGCCATATCCATGTCTATCTGGATGCTCTCCTTTTCAACACACAGTGACTTTGCCTCAGTAGCTATTCGAGCAGCCTCCTTGAAATTTCTTGCAGCAGTAGCAACTTTCTTTTCCGCCTCTAGTTCTGGGACTCTTTTATCTATGAAAATAATCCTGTGCTTGAAGGATGCTATATCTTGCTGGATGCTTGACTTTCTTGAAGATAGTTCCTAAAAACAGAATGACATTTGTGAACAAATAACTACCAAAGAATTTTCTTTTGCAGGAAAAAAAAAAATGGCAATTACCTTGCTCGTTTAGCGTATGGATTTGGTTACATGTGGGACCATTTATAATATTCTCTCAACCTAATATTATATTGAAGCAACTTAGCTTGTGTATAACTTCAAATTTAAGGTTTAAGTAGTGCACACTGCACAGTGGCCAGACATACACTGGGAGTCTGACTATTCATCACATTTCAGCCATATACACATTTCAAAAACACAAAAATCAGTATAAGAATTAACCTGCAAGGAAGCTCTTGCGGCAGAAACCTCCTGTTGAAACAATTTCACATCTCCAGAAAGCTTTTCCTCATTTTTTGCAAGTGTCAGTTTGTCCTCCCTGGACTTCAATATAGATGACATTAAACTTCTTCTTAGTTTAACAATTTCACGGTATCCTTCAGCTTCCTCTGTAGAAATCCGAGCAAATTCCCCAAGTCTTGCTCCCATTTCTTCTTCCTGAATGTGAAAGTTATCAATTTCCTCCTTCTTTAGAGCCAAAGTTTCAGTCTCTAATTTCAGTTGAGCAAGGACAGTTTGCAATTTGTCATACTTGACATCAATGCTTGACTGCACCTCTTTAAATCCAGAGACAACTTTATTTATCTTATTCTCTACAGCTTCTAAATTAGAGTCATTGTCTGCTATCTCCATTTCTTTCTGTTTAACTAAAGCAAGAAGTTGTTCCAATTCACCCATTAACACATCCTTTCTTTTACAAATGATCTCTTTTTCTCTTTTGTCATCCTGGATTGAATGCTCAATGGTATTATTCAATTCTAAACGAGCTTCATTCATAAATTGTGATTCAATCTCCAACTCCATCTTTTTAACCTCCAAGGCTTCAGATGATAAAAGACATTGGTCCATTTCTTTTGAATACACTGACAATGCTTTCTTCACGGCAGAATCTGCATTATTTAAAGCATCCTGGAAAAAGTAATATAAACACATTAGAAATTCTAACCATAACTTGATTGAGAAGCCTAAAGAAATAAGCCAACAAGGAAATGCAGAATTGTACAAATAAAAATGCACAGTATGGATGAAACTTAACAGCAGGATCAAAATCCTTCACAGAGCAATGAAAGAAGATTATCTATTATGCACATACTTGTGTTAACAGGTTATCTTGTAATGCTATTACAAGTAGCAAAACTCAAATACATAAAGGAACCATTTTATATTAATTTAAGTTTCTAACTGGTTACATTCCAATGACTATTGGACTATGAAGCAAGTGCACTTCAAAAAGGAAGCTGTGGACAGTATACAACATGACACCAAGAAAAAGCAAAGAATTGCAGTGCTGCAAAGTCTACATTTTATATCCTGTGTCAGTGTTCATGCGTCTTAGCAACTGGGTGAGACCTGAGACAGTGAGGGTAAAAGAAAGGGAAGGATCGGACTGTTATGTAAAATGGGACTCAAATTAAAATCCATTAATCACGTCATTGTCACATATATTATATGATTGTAAGGGGATGTCAGAGTAATCAATTCTTTTGTGTTACCTGAAGATAAACATCTAGAATCTGTAACATTTCATTTCATTAACGGATTTATGAGAAGTTACAAGGAAATGCAAAAGCTGTAAACTAGACAATCACATTTCACTTACGCTTGGTCAACTTTCAGCCTGAACTTATAAAGGATGTAATGGGAGAAAATATAAAATGATGAAAGATTCGACAATTGTGCAACTGGGTGTATGTTTTAGATCAGAATAAACTATTTAAAAGGTGTAATTTAGGATCCCGTGCATGTTTTACTAACTTTACTAACCGTTGCATAATGGTCGAGTAAGATTGCGCATTGTTCCTCGGCAGCTAACTGAGAGTCGAGGGCATGCTGCAATTTTAAATCTAAAGCATCGACAAAGGCATCGGCTTCTCTTAATGAGTTGGCGTAAGCTTGTTTCTCCTTCTCAGCAGCAAAAAGGATTTCACTAACCTTTTCAGCCCTTTCGAAATCTTCAGCTTCACAGGCTTCTTCCAATTGCTTTTCCAGTTCCACGTGTTTGAGGGAAGCAAGATTGGCATTCTCAACGGTTTTTCTTCTGTTCCTGATGGAATTCTTTCGGGCAGAAGAAGCAGATTTGACTAGTTGACTGGCATGGTTAAGCTTCTCATGTATGTTGGCCTTAAGTTGCCGAAACTCTGCCTCAGAAAAAGCTGAAACATGTTGGTGCTTCCCATTCTCTGATTTGGAGGAAGATTCAGTAGATGGTTCTGCTTCCGAAAAGGCTGAATCTTGTTGGTGTTTCCGATTGTCATTCTCTGATTTGAAAGAAGATTCATTAGATGGTTGGGTAAGAGTAACAACATCAGCATCAGTGAGAGTGGTGATGGAGGGAAAGGTGTCTGTGTTCCGGACCGGAACAGCATCGACATCAGCATCAGTGGGAGTGGTGATGGAGGGAAGGGTGTCTGTGTCCCGGACCCGAACAGCATCGGCATCAGCATCAGCATCGCCTACGCTGTCACTATCAGAAATAGATTGGGGGAGCGGAGAAGTAGTGGGAGGCAGATCGTTGGAAGAAAGGGCTTGGTCTCTACCATATCCTATCCTCAAGCCAGATCGTTTTCTCCTTCTGGGGGCCTGGGCCGGGGCGGTAGCAGATATAGATGGCTGCTGCTGAGATTGAAGATCGGGCTCGGCTTTAGCTACTTCTAAGTTTTGGAGGGGATCGACCACAAGCGTGAGGTCAGAGAAGAGATTCTCGTCAAGGGGCTGCGATTGCGAACAAATTGAGATTGAGACCGCATCACTTTGACGGTGTTGAAGAGAATCATCACTACCATTATCTTGTCGAAGCTCTGCTTCAACTTCTTCAATTTCGGCAGGATTAAACAGTACCATCCCTTCAAATAGCGAATCCATATCTTCGCCTTTCTTCCCCTCCAAAGCCATCGTTGGACACGGACTTGTTACACCACCACCGATTTGGGAATCCTTCGTAAATTAATTTCCCTTTATATCCTTAGCCCCACTACCATTCAGTACGCTTTCTGCATTTTTTTTTTAAATCAAAATCTGGATAGAGAAGAAAGCATAGGATAAAATATGAATTTTGTTATGAATTTCTCATAATAATAATAATAATAATAATATTATTATTATAGTTCTACTACTTCCGCTGAGTGAAGACGTAACACGGTAACAGTATCTATCAACTGTGTGAAAATTTTCAATTTAAATTTACGGCTTTCCAAAAATTGCCAGAACCAAAGAAAGGAAAAAAAAAAAAGAGAAAACCAAAACCAAGACACCTCTCATCTCCAAGACCATGGAGGAGATCCGCCGCGAGAAGTCCTTTTTGCTAAGATTATCCTAATTGTGAATAAAAGAAATAAAATAATATTTTCGGGAAAGATTTTCATGGAAACTAATTAAAAAAAATTAAGAAAACATCTTTTTTTTCCAAAAATGTTATAATAATAATTTTAAATGAATATATATAAAAAAAAAATTAAGATACGATTTCCGTAAAACTAAAATTTCTCCCCCAAACGACCCCTGTGAGATCCGACACCCACCTAGCACAAAAGTGAGCAACAAACAACATAAAAACAAAGCTCATGATTTCCAGAACCATATTCAAATCAATCAAATTTACAGAGACAGAACAACCACAAACCTGCAACAACAAAAAAAGCCAGCATAACAGAAGAAATAGAGAGAAAAAAACATAAAACGGAAAATTATTAGATTCATCGGAAACCTCTATGAAGAATCGCCGCGGAGTTTCTTTCTTTTGCAGTTTTGCCTCATCGCTCACCTCTCTCTGACCAGTTTCCTCTCTCTTGACCCTAGCTGCATCGATGCCACTATCCCCTTCATCGCGATCTTGAGTGTCTCTTCTCCGAACCAAACGCACATTAAGTATTTAAAACTTAGAAATGAAAAAGGAAAACTTTAAGGAAATAAAGCTAAAATTTAAGGAGATTTTTTTTTTATAAATAATAAAAAAAATTAATTTGAATGGGGAAAAATAAAGGTATAAAACAAGTGTTAACTGATGATATATATCATAAGAGCATGATAAAATATGTTTTCACATTAAAAGATGAAGACACGAATTTAATTCATATAAAACAAAAAGAAATTGCAATAGGGAATTGATATCGCATTTCATTAGCGTACACATTATACATCTTAATGGCGCCATCACATTGTTCATCTAGCAGTTTCCTGGCAGGCCAAATAAATAACCTCAACATAACAACAAAAGTAATAAATAAAACTAATAAAAGAAAACATTGCTGATGAACGGGGAACACAACTTCTAAAACTGGATCCTTGCCGATGTAAGCAGATAGAACCAAGTTTTACTACTCGTAAACTAGACAAAAGGCACAAAGCAAATTAAAGCAATACACAAAATATCATGCTCTCATCAATTTCACAACCATATCTGAATCAATCTATCCTTGAGCTTCACCAAGTTCAACGTCCTTCAGAGGACTCTCTTCTACTCCAACTTTCAATAATCTAATTTCTTCTTCCGTCATGCTGTTTTTCGCGTGAGGTAAGGTCTTTGCATTTGAATGCTTTTCAAGCTCTACAGCCCAACTGTAAATTACCATGCCAACAACTGCGATAATCATTCCCATGATATTCTTGAAAGTTAACTCCGAATCAAAGAGCAGCCATCCCAACGTCAGAACACATACTGTTTTCATGTGGCCTAAAACCTGGAAGGAAACAGCTGAAAAGCGCCCGATGCAAAGGTATTGGCTCACATTGCAAAATACAGCTAGCAAGCATGAAAGAAGAATGCATAACTGCAAATATTAAAGAGAAAATTTAAAAGAATAATCCAACAATATTTGTATAATTGAAGTCTAAAGATAAATACATACAGAATATAACAGACTAGTGTCAATAGGAGAAAAAGGAACTTACAATGGCACCAGTAGACATCTTATAGTTGGTTATCAATTTGCCACTGAGGTAGTAATCAACAAATGGACCAAGGATAAGAAGAAAAAGCGCTTGAATGGGAGCAGTTTTACTCAGCAGTTCAAAAGATCCAATTGAATATTTTTTTTGAAGAGAACCTATTGACTGTTACAAGGTGAAAAAGAAAATCAGTTATAAAAAAGAATAAATCCCACAAACATCACAAATAAATAATAGCATATACCACGATTGACTTTAGTAGTAGAAAGTACGTTCTCTCATACTCATCATTTAACTAGAAAACCAATCTGATATAATATTTGACCTTAGAAGGAAAAAAAAATTATGCTTAGTCAAATCTAATGAAGTTCTGTCTAGAACTCACCTAAAATTAGACCAATTCATAGTATATAAAATGACAGGTGAAAAGGAAACCACAACAAAAATATCAATCAATTTTATAACGCCAGCATATTGGAGAAGAAACTTTAAATAATACTTACAATTTGCTGTAAAGATGTTGACAAAACTGCTACGCAGGCACACATGAAACCTTTGAGGTTAACTTTTACATCAGTTACAGTGCAAACACCGACACCAATAACCACAACCACCACTGACATTTTCACTTCCCTTGAGTAGTGCTTATTGTGAAGTATCCATTCCATCACACAAACCACAGGAATCATGCTCAGTTTTGATATCTGTGACCATACATAACAAAGAAATTAACAACTGAAAACAGAAGCAGTGGAAATTCAAAGTGAAGATTGAGAATGAGAAGGTGGCTATCATTTATGATACATTAAAAGCGAGTCATGGGAATATGGACAGATTGTATTAAAAAATAACGGGGGGAGTAGATTTTTAAAAAAAAAAACTAACTGAAATACCTTACATAAATAAGTTGCACACCTTAGCCTCCCTTTCCCTCTCATCCTAAACTAATCAATGTGGGTCAAAGAAACCAATCACAAGGATTGTAATCCTTACAAAAACCCATCTAATTAAGCAACCTGACACCATACAGTATCAAATGCCATAGATAACAGCTTTATATCATAGGTTGTGTATTACATGCCGGCAACCCAGTATGAAGGTCCTTACAAAGAAAGCCTCATTTATTCACTCCTCTTCTGAGCATTATCATATTCTTGACATTAACTTAAGCATTGGAGTGGGACCTGGGAGTTAATTAACCATCTCTTCCTTGCAGATGCCAAGAATACCTAAACACAACAGGTCTACATCTAAACAAGCACTTAAAGACTTAGATTTTAATTTTATGCTACCATAACTTTTGCCTTAAAAAACTTGCATTATTGTTCCTTACACATAACCAAATTCCTAGTGTCTCTTTAGATACTAATCCTTTTAGGGTTGACATTACTACTCACAGGTCACAGCTACAGTTTTAGTTAAATGGAAAACCAACAAGCATCAGGTAAACTAAAGGTGAAATTCCTCATTATAACTTTTCAATTAACCATGCAGGGCAATCAAAATTCCAAACATACCAACACTACTAGCAATAAATGCTTCAATATGGAATTCACAGCACCAGATTCTTTGGGTTGGCTTTTAGGAATGGATTCATTAACCCAAATTTCTAGTTTGTATTTAGTGTTTCACTGTTCTTTTCAAAAGCTCCTTAATTTCACAATACAATAACTTATAAATCATACATATACTAATTCACCATTATGAGCATCTGACCGAACTGTGGATTAGGTACACATTATTACAACTTCTAGAATGAAATGGTTCAAATAATTGTCCTGGTGCGTTGCATGGCAAAGAGGTATGACTATGATGGATGATGGTCTGCGTTATATGCATGCATTACTTATGTTTAACAAGAAAGAACGAAAGAAGGATGGGGATTTTAAAAAAGACTATTGGATGAAATTCTTAAAAAGAAAGAAAATTAAAGTTGAACTGTCCAATCCATGAACATGATATATGATAAATATCCCTATGGGCAGAAAAGATCGTTATAAAACCATACTTGGTAGAATCCAACGGAGTTGAGCATGAGGCTAAAGTTCATCCCCGTGATAGACATATTGGCAACCAGTGAGAACCAAATAAGCTCCCACATAGGAACATGCTTTGACGCTGAGTAACCGGTAGCATTTGACACCAGACCAACGAGAGCAGTTACGGCAAAGTGGAACCCAGTTAACGAACTAGCTGGAAAAAATTAAGAAAGGAAAAGAATAGATGAGAGAAGGCAGGACAGGATGTCAACAGCAGAAATTTCTGTACATAATACTCAAAAGTTTAATTGTCATTGTCAGAAATCTCCCTTGTTAAACAATAATAATTTGAAGCTCCAATAAAATAAACATAAACAACTGTCAGTGTCAAGTATGAACTAGATGCTTTTGTAAAAAATCTAATGGATATTTGGATCGTGACATAAAGAACCATAAAAATGGCTGCATCGTAGTAAGTGGAAACAGAAAGATGCAAACAATGTCGAAGAAGTTAGAGATCTATTCCTCTCAGTCTCAGATCCAAACACAGAGAAATAATAGCAGAGAATAGAGAGGCTGACCAAAGCTGAAAGCATAGCCATTGTTGGACATAAGCTGTTTGTTGGCCATAATAATTCCGACGGAGCTGACAACGTTCATGGCCCATGCTCCCACATCAGATATCGCTGACGATTTCTTTTCGCTTTCCATCTTGTATTTCAGATCAATATGTAGTATATACGAGAAAGAGAAGAGTGTTGTGTTGAGTGACGAAATGGTAACCGCTTTACGGACACTTAGATCTGAGGAGATATAGTACTACACAAATATGATAGGCTAGCCCGTAGCGGCAGATCTGTAAGTAAATGTACAGTGACACAAATTCGCTTTTCCGAATCTCAATCTGAGGGGGCTTTAATTATGCGCGAGCGCAACTGGGATGGATGAACTAAAACTAATGGAAAGCCGGGGAGGACCGTTTCGCGCTTCCACTCTGGTGATTGCAGCTCTGCCCTGCGCCAATGTCTCTCTAGTCTCTCCTCCCACAACACTTCCTTCTTGGCTCCTCCTTCACATGATTGTCTCCTAATACGTCCTAAACTAAATTTGAAAATTAAGTAAATATTTTCCTTTTTAGATACATCAAGGAATCACCCTCGAAACATGTGATTTTAATTCTTTTAATTAGTTGAACAGTTGGATTCCCACGTACAAAAACAAAACATATCAATTTTAAATTGTGATTTTTTTATAATTAATATCGGGTTTTATCTTCTAAAAAAATCCCTAGTTTTAATTTTTCAATTTTTAATACTCCCTCATCTGTCCTATAAAATAATTGTCGACCAAAAAAATGTTAATAAATAAATAAAAGAGTAATGATTTAATACTTTTATCTTCTAAAAATATTCAGCTAAAACAATTTCAATTGATTATCTTAAAAAAAACATTGTTTAAATTCATTTGAGATCACAATTAATTTTTTTATCGATAAATATTAATCATTAATTTTATTTTTTTTAACGAATGGAATTCAATCCACTATCTCTTCTTCATTCTTTTCTCTCTTCACCATTTTAAATCATAGTGAATATTTTATACTATGACAATTTTACTATCACTCTTCATCAAATTCATTTCATTGAACAACCTCATCGCCAAAAGTTTAGCACCATTTTGATCAAACATAATTGATTTTAAAATGCGTAATAAAAAAATAATACTTAAATAATTTTTAAATCCCTAATAAATATGCATTTTTATATGAATTCTCAAAAAAAATTAATATTATTATGAATTCTTTAAAAATTTTATTTTGTTTTTAGTCTTACTAATAATATAACAATTAAGATTTAACGCAATATCAACGTATATAACGATTAAGATGATGACTAGTATTTAAAATAAAAACAAAAATTAATAATAAAACAAAAAAAAATCAAAAACGCAAAAAAAAAAAGTATTTATTATGGATCCAAAAGTTATTTAAACAATAGTTAAAAACTTGTGACCACTCCAAACATCAATAAGTTTTTTTAATTTGCTTTTAAAAAAAAATTATATAATTTATTAACCTTTTAAACATGTTATTTAAAAAATACAAACGGAAAATGAATTTTTAAAATTTAAACACGTAGTCTCATACACATTACATTTTAAAAAAAAAATATAAGAAACAAACCGCAAAAAAAATAATTAAGGAAACCGAAATCATATTAATTGAAAGAGAAGCAAAATTGCAATTAAAAAAAACAAACTACTTTCGATTCACTATTTTCCAGAAGCACAGAAAACTTTACTATTCAAGATCTAATGCAGTTAATATTTAATCCAAACCAATACCATAGCTTGCGGACTCGAGCATGAAATAAAGTATATATCAAGTTATCTGTTAAATTGAGTTATTATACAGGAATCTCTTCTAAAATGGACATCGCGCTAGCTCTTACGAAAAAAGAGTAACCTAAGTGCAAGCAAGCACCCCAACAAAAACACAATTCAAAATAATACATGGCAGCCAACCACGGCCAGCTGGCAGTGATAACACGACCTTAAATGATCTTTTCCTCATCTAAGTATAGAATACAACTATAATTATTAGACATGCAAAACCACACTGCACAATGCGGTCCCCGCCGACAAGATGCGATCTCCAGCACATACAGGCACATTCGACACGAGCAATACAATACAATACCCCCAAAAAAACAAAAAAAAAAACTACACACCGGATATCAAATTCAATCCTTGCTCGTTGGGGTAGGTCTCTGGGCACCCGGGGGGGCGGTTGGCCTAGGAAAGTTATAATCAAATTGCATGCCAGCAAAGTGCGGGGCCTCAACGTAGGGGCTCTACATCCATTTGTATCAAAACAAATATAACATGTCACTTAAAATATATACAGTAATGTAAATGAAATAGAAAGAAAAAATTAGCCTTATTTGTATTAAAATGACATGAATCTAGTCAAATGAAAAGAAAGAATTAAGAGATCAGTCGAAAAAAATGCACCTGGGATGAAAATATAGCCTGAGTTGAAAAATCAGGACTTGAAGATTTGGGTGATGTACTAGGAGAACAAGCATCATTACTAGTTTCACTTCCATTCAACTTGTGTACTGCCTTATTTGGTACACTTTCATTATCGTTTCCATTGGCTGACTTAACCCTCTAAATTGGAATCGTGAATTCATAATCAGTATACAATATTGCTAAAAATTCTATGAAGAGTAGGGAAAGAAATACCACCTGGAAGATTTTACCAAGAGTTTTCAACCCTTTAGCTCGAGCACGGAGTTCTTCTTTCTTGGCACTGTTGTCTTGAAGAACCTAAAGTTAAGCACACACGACCTAAATTAAACATAGCTAGCCCTTAAATCTACTTAATGCTATCTAGTTAAAGTGACATTGGCATAGCAAAAACAACCATTTGACAAACACGGGAAAGAGTGGCTTCAATGTCTGCCACATTAAGCTTCCACAAAGAGTCAATCATTATTTTCTTGTGAGATTGCATGTATTCTTCAAGCTCTGCTTCAGTATAGTCCCCTTCTGAACTGAGTTGCTTTTTCATATCCTCCTGCAATTGGATTAAAGCAATTGCCCCTAGAACCACCAAAAGGAAACAAAATTATCAGCCTCCTGTGAAAATGTTTTTCACATTAGCATTTATGTTTGCAAGCCGGAGAGCCAAAACAAAAAGATAATTAGTGAGTGTCAAGTATCAACCGTTCAGTTATCACAGTACAAAGAAAACTTAATATGGGGCTTATTGGGGGAAAAAATACCAATACAAATGAAAAAAAAAAAAAAGGAAAAAGAATCTCTAGTTAAAAGTGGAAGAATCATCAGTTCAGCTACCAGGATCAGAAGCAAGAGTTATGAAAGAGGTTAATAATTCCTAACATAGATACAAAATCATTGATGTTCCGTAAGTGAAAACTCCAAGAGGTAAGGTCGTATGGAGCCTTGAGTAACAAAAAACAAGGTTGGCAAACAAGGTACAGAGATGATAAAGTCAGGTTAAAAGTCAAATACTAGAAATTTGAACAACTCACACACCTTGCTGAACCAAAAGAATATTCTTTTTTTGGAATGAAACCCCAACAGAAATATTGACAGAGACAAATATTACTAGACCACCAAAAAGATTTGCTGCTTAAAATTCAATTGAAGGGACATATTTTCTCTTTCCAGCAACTAATTTCCTTTAACAAAAGGAAAACATATTATATCATTGAAAATTCTACTGGAAAGTAAGAATATCAGTGATAAACTTATACACATGACCAACCTGTCATATCTAAAATCATTTGGCTTAACAGAATAGTCTATCTTCTATGAATGAAGGTGGATAGGTTGAATTCATTTTTTGCTAGATAAAACATTGAACTTGAGGTAAGGTTGATGCCCTGTAACCTGGAGGTCATGGACTCGTAATGTAAAGCCCTCTCTGCTTGCAGGACGGCTGCAAATATCTACCCTCCCTAAACCCCACTATGTGCAAGCCTCATGCATTGGATTGCCCTTTAAATAGGTGAGATTGAATTCATACCAATACCAATCAATTCATTAAGGTAGAGCTCAATAGAAACCCTCAGCATATCATCCCGAACAATATCTCAATAATACTGAAAAATACTTTAGTAAGCCCAATTAGGTCATTAATTTACCCCTTTAAATAAGGCTTAAATATATATTTTTATTTTCTAAATATTACAATTTTTTTTATTTGGTTTCCTAATATTAAAAAGATTATAATGTAGTCTTTCTATATAAATGTTATTTCCTTATTGTGCTACTATGAGTATGTGGGTTTTATAAATTTTGTAGGATCTTACAATCCATGTTAGATCTTACAAAGTTATGATTTAAAATCCTAATTCCCCATCTTGTTCCATCCTGTTCCAAAGTTAGATCTTGATTTCAACTACAATGGTTGTTTTTCTTTCCATGTAGCCTAGATACTTTGTATAGCTAGGCTCAATGTATCATAGTAAGTTATGACTTTTGATAACTTAATGGCTCTCTTGAATATTGTAGTTGGCATTGATTATCTTTATAATCCTCATAAATATAAACTGAGTGATAAAACTCACTCATGCACATTCAGAAAAAAACTGATTTTCATTTTTTTACATGAAACTGTACTTTGTCACTCTTAGAATGTGGGTTATGTGTCTAACTCAATTCTAAAAGCTAGCTCACAGGGTGAGAGTTGCCCCCCACTTATATACTTTATCTTAGCCTTATCTATAGCTGATGTGGGACTAAGATTTTTTCCAATACACTCCCTCACACCCAACACTTTTGGACTTGGTGCATGGATAATATGGCAGGTGGCCCTTTAATGGATCTAGGATAGACTTTGATACCATCTTAGAATGTGGGTATGGCCTTAGGCCTAACTCGAACCCCAAAAACTAGCTCATAGGGTGAGGGTTGCCTCTCACTTATATATTGTATTTTGGCACTATATGTGAGACTTGGGTTTTTTCCCAATATACCCTTTCACGCCTAACACTTTTTGGGCTAGGTACGTGAACAATATGATGGGGTGCTCCATTAATGGATCAAGGATAAACTTTGATACCATCTTAGAATGTGGGTTGTGTTTAACTTAACCCTAAAAACTAGATCATAGGGTGAGAGTTGTCCCTCACTTGTATACTTTATCTTGACCATATCTCTAGCTGATGTGGGACTTGGGTTTTTCCCAATAGTCACAAAAGTTTGGTTCTCTGTTTTACCAAAACCTTAATGGGGAAGGTCAATTCAATCAACACAAGCCTAAAGAAATGCCCAATGTGGAAAATAAGGGAGTAAAATAGTATATTAAGACATGATAGGAAGTTAATCACATGATTAGCATCAAGAAATCATATCACAGCCAAGAAAGGCTATAAAGTACAAAGTTTGCTCACCTGTTGCTGCTGTAACTTGAGATTTGATAGAGTGCCCTTTGTTTCTAAACCACTCGGCAATAAAAGGCACACCCAAATAAATTGCTTTCTTCCCTAGCTCTTTTGCTGCCTGCCTTGCGTATATGTAGCCAATAGTATTCAACATATCAACCCCATAAGCTGTATAATTACAACTAATTAATTCAGCAAAAGTACCTCAGTTACAATCCTGCTAAGGAGAGTTAAGTTGATATTCAAATACTTGAGATTAGGCAAATGTTTCTCCATGTCAGGTAAAGTCAATCTTTTAACCATATCATGATTTTATAAACAAGAGAACTATTAATTTCAATGACTTTTTACAAACACAGGTTGATATTTGTAACAAAAGAGCATCAAAATGAGATGTAACCATGTATTCTGATAATGTAACTTTGCAGCTACATAACGCATTCGTCCTACATGTTCCCTGAATGTCTAGAATTATTCTTAGGGAACAGTACCTGCATTAGATAGTCGTTCTACTTCAGCTTCTGCATCATTAACAAACTCCTCTTTGTTTCCTTGAACATATCGGTTGAGTCTATTTTTCAGTATCTCTGCAAGCTTTTCTTCTCTCTCCTTCTGAACAACCTGTAGGAAGAATAAATCTGTCAAAACAACAATGAAAATCAAAACCTGCACTATGACAAAATAAATATATAAATCCTTCAAGATGACCATGTCAAAATTTAGGAAATAAACAAAGATGGACTAGCTACGGCTTACATAAAACTGATGCTCCAATATAACAAAAAAAAAATGTAACATTTGCTGCTTTGCTATTTCTCATCAAATTTACAACAAAATTTCACCCTTCCTCGAAAAGCCTTGGGACACATCTGTGAAAATGAGATGTAATAAAAAAATATCCCCCATATTCACTCCTTTAGCAGATACAAGTCAATCTCCTATTGCTTGCTGGCAGAAAATTACTCCAGTAGTTAGCATTAAAAAAAAAAACTTACAACACAAGTCACTCAAAGTTCAAAATTTTCTGTTTTCTCTCTCTCCCTTCCTATAATAATTTGCAAAATTTTTCAATAGTAAATCTGGAGCCATGAATTCCTCTTTTCCAAAGCACAAGATAGATACAAATACCCAAATATTAACCTTAATAATTTCTTTTCTAACAAAAAAGAAAATAGGTTTATATAGAATTTTAGTCAATCCACAATTTTGGTTTCTCCATTTTATGAAGAGAAATTTGGTCTCACTATTTTAGAAAATCCGCAATTTTGCCTAAGTTTTACTAACCTTTAATATTATTAAATATAATATAAAATATTAAATTCAATTGTGTATTGTAGTGGAGTGGTAAACTTGACCTTAAAATCCAGCGTAAATAGGTTATAATATAAAATGTATTTGGCATGTTTCAGACAAATTGGTACATTGGTGTGGTGGTTAAATTTAGTGGCTCCTATTATTGTGTCTAGTGTTCAATCCTCACCAGCTTAAATTTTGTTATTTTTGTGAGTAAAATCAAAAGTGGATCTCCATCATGAAGCAGTGCATGGGACAGGCAGCAGCTGCACTCAAGCAACGTCTCTACACCTTTCCACATGGGGCAGCGTCAAAACTTAAAGCACTGGCCTGAGTCAGTAGACCACAGTTGAACTACAAACCTGGCTGGTTTGCACTGGGTCACATTGGGTTGAAAGCATGACTGATACAATAGCCCAGCCGACCCAGCCAGATTCCATATACACAGTTGAACTGATCAGACCAGCCGTGTCAGACCGGTTTTTAAAACTCTGCACTCACATGTCTAAACTCTCGAATTTGATAACCTTGGGTGTGATAACAA
Source organism: Amphicarpaea edgeworthii (assembly GCA_014843725.1). Classification (NCBI taxonomy): domain Eukaryota; kingdom Viridiplantae; phylum Streptophyta; class Magnoliopsida; order Fabales; family Fabaceae; genus Amphicarpaea; species Amphicarpaea edgeworthii. The sequence goes on along the minus strand of CM026329.1, from coordinate 22,335,244 downwards.
GTTGCAACATGTATAGTTACACTTATTAGCAAGAGGTGATATGTACATATAATATATAAAAGTCACGAGAGAATGCAGTTATTAGATACATACATAAAATATATAGAAGTAGTTAGAAGAGAATGCAATTACTAGAAAGATTATAGTTATACCCTCATTTCCTCTTGCAACTTTTTAGTGTCAAATTGTTCTCCTTCAGTAAAAATGTCCATTGAAGCCATTGATGCCATGGCTAACTGGCCTATATATTCCTCAAAAAGCTCACTACCAAAAAGCATGGCAAAGATTGCTGCAGGATCAATAATTGCTTCACTGAAAAAAACAAATAGAACAAATAAAATCAGCACAAGAGAAATGCTTCCACACCAAAATGCTATAAGATCCCTCAACAAGATTACAAATTTCCACATCCTATCACACTTGATATTTGACTATTGCATAATTTATTAATGGAAAGAAAAGGAAACTAACGTTGATATTCCTGATTTTCCATGAGCATCATAAGCTTGTTTTTGAGCTGGGTCACTCAGAACTTGGTAAGCCTCACCTAAAACCTAAAACCAGAGTATCAAACATATAGGGAATAACTAGTGGCGACAAAATTGATTAAGGGTGTGTTTGGGATACCTGAAAAACTTAGAGTATTTCAATAATCAATTATATGTGTAATTGATTATAAATCAGAATCAGTTTTTGTTTGGGTAAGTTTGCTGAAAAGTAGTTCAAAGATAATTAATTTTGTTTGGATGCAACAAAAAACAGTTTTTACATGGTAAAACAGTGTAAAAACAGCTGAAAGAAAAAATAAGTTGTTGAAGAATAATCATAAGCTATAAATTTTCAACTTCATCAAAACAGCTTATTTTTTCAAAAAATATTTTTTTTTCAGATTTAAACTAAGTTCCCAAACATCCCACTTATTTTGAAAACAACTTTTTTTCAAAAAAAAAAAGCTGAAAGTACAGCTTATAAGCTGTCCCAAACACACTCTAATAATATTAAAATTCAAGCTATGCATGTTATACAATGATAAACAGTGGAATTAACAAAATGGTATTAACACATCATGATATTACCTATTTTGTTGGAAACATATGTCCAACACATATACATTGGGAAAATGGACAATAAGAGATAACAAAACAAAATAAAATTCAATAAACTTATAAACATTTGCTGGTGTATATGTTCATATTCAACAAGTTAAATGCCAATAAGTGAATTCCAAGATACAACTTATAGGTCAGTATACTTACATCGTTAAATATTTTCTTACAGAGAGGAAAGTTATTTTCATCAATTATCAATTAACTAGACAATCCAGGACAGATGGCATTCTGTACCCTTAAATAGTCAGTCCTAAACTGAAACATAACATTCTTGCCTGAAAATTTTGTGCAGCAAGAGGGTCATTTGGGTTTTTATCCGGATGCACTTGCCGTGCCTGCACATATAGTATAGTATAAACGAAATAAATAACATGATCAACTATCGAAACAGTAAATAAAGTATAAAAGAAGCCACTATGAAGTTATATTTCAGATTTCCAAAGTTAGACTTCCATTTGGCTGTAGAAGCATTTCAATTTCATCGTATATAAGCTAGCTAGTACTAGATAGGGCAAGCAATCAAGGCGAGAAGACATCTCTTTTTGAAATCGACAAAATGGACAGATCCAGCCATAGGACATACGCATCTGCCATTTTCTGTCTATTTAAACGGGTAAATGGGATTAGACGGATCTATTGAGGTTTAAGATAGTTTGCAAAGCAAAATAGTTACGTAGCCCTACGTAATACCGTTCATCGGGTTAAATAATCAATTTAATAATTGCATTATTGGGTATGAAAAAAGAAGAAATAACACAAACAAATAAAAAAGGATTGATAAATTACCTTCATGTAATAGGCTTTCTTAATCTCGGCTTCGGATGCTGTAGGGCTGACACCCAGCACATCATAGTATTCGGTCTCCTTCACCATCTCAAAGCCCAGTCGATTGATCTTCCAAGGAGAAAAACCCTATGATTATTAGATTTTCGCTAAGCTGGGAGGACAGGAAGAGGGAAAAACACGAAAGCGATAAAATATATAAGTATTCCAAGCCAAACCCAAAGGGCGTTATCCTTCTCGCTAAGGCGTAAACTCTCTCTCTCTCTCTCTCTCTCTCTCTCTCCGCCTCTTGTGGTTGGTATGGACTTCGGATTCCCGGGTGTTGACTGCTGCAACCGCGCAATTGTTCTCTTCTCCCGGTGGTTCCAACTTTTTGCCCTCACCCTTCTAATCAAAGTAGCAATAGCAATATTTGAAAAAAAAAAAAAAAAAAGTCATCAATTTATTTATTTTTAAAAACAACGAATTCGTGGATAAACACATGCTCGGTCAAATTACGAGGGCATACTCGGTAAATAAATTTATAAATTTGATATTTTTACACTTCAATATTACAACTACTTATATTCTATTTTTCTTTTTATCTTTCTCTTTTTATTAAATCATATCACCTATTATATTTACATTTCTTTCTTCTTTTCTCTTTCTCTCTCAAAATACATATTAACATAAGAGTGTCTAAAAATGTTTATCTGTGTTGTAATAATATCACCAATAATAATTTTCAACTTAATATACACTCACAAAAATTATACAGCCTCTATGCTTCAAAACAGCATATAATTATTATTTATATTTTTTCATAAAAATAATATCCTAAATCAAACATCTTAAAGAATAAATTCAATATCTAAATTATATTATTAATTTAAAATTAAAAAAAAATCTTATACTATTTTAAGACGGCTTTCACTGTGGGAGTGGGAGACTTTGTTCTCAGTCCCAACTTTGGAAACTTTTATTAGCCGTTAGATTAATGTAATTTTTATTGGATGGATGGGATTGATTTATTTATTTATTTGCTTTTTTATTTTTCATTTTTTTAACAAATTACAACAATATTTTTTATATTTATTTTAATTATATATGCACCTCCTCATTTTATTTTTCCTATACAAAATTTTATAACTTTTAAAATTCCATTACGCATATCTTTTTAATTGAAAACGAAATTAACTATTAATTTTATGTCACTGATATGTGAAATTTATAATATTTTTTTAAATTATATCTTTTTTTTTCATTATTTAAACAACTATAAAAAAAACTTACTTTTGAGTTAATTTGCACGAGCTTTGTTGAAAGCCCCATATACTCAGTAATTGTTTTGTTTCTAGATATTCTTTTGGTTAGTTTACAAATGTTTCATATTCAATATTTTTTTCATATGTAATATTTTTAAAATATAATGGGTATGTATGTAATGCATTAAATAATTTAAGTACATGTATGATGATTTTATAATATTAGGGATATATAAGTAATAAATTTAAAATATTATGGAATATATGTATAATGTGTAAAAATGTTAAAGAGTTACATTTGTAATATTATAATTTAAATGATATTTTCAAATTGAAGATGGAGTAAATGACTTTTTTACTTAACATTTTAATTTTATTTTTTTAAAATTTACCTCATTTCATATTATTTACTAAATTAATCCTTTTTTATTATGATTTTTTTATTTAACAATTTAATTTTTTTTAAATACATAATTTACCTCTTCCTATATTATTTACTAAACTTATCCCATTCTAAAAAGCATAAAAAAATAATAATTATATGTTGTTTTGAAGCATGAAGGCTGTATAATTTTTGTGGGTGTATATTAAGTTGAAAATTATTGTTGGTTATATTATTACGACACGGAAGAAAAAGAAAGGTTGGGAATTTGGTTTATATACGTAACGTGGATTGTCCATCCATCCATCCAACCAAATAATCCATTCTCTCTATTGAGAAGAGAAGAGAAGAGAAGCAGTATGGAAAGGGCGGCACTGGTTCGTTGTCTACCGTGCTCTTCTGTGTTGTGCAGAAGATACTTACACTCACACTCACAACACTTACACTTGTGTCGTTCCTCTGTCAGTGTTATTCACCCCTTCTCAACTATAAGATCTCTTTCGCTGCCCCGCTGCCGCTCCTCCTCCAGACTGCTTCCCTCCTCGCCCCTTTACTTCCGTACCACCAGGAAACACTTCTCTTCTCTCGCCCCGAGAGCTGTTCTATCGCCTTCTCCTTCTCCAGGTATCTATCTATCTAAATATCATCCATTTCATCATTTGGAAGATTTTCAATCAATCTTTTCCCCTTGGATTTGGTGTAGGTTTTGCTGAGGTTAAGGATGAGGTTGCCCTTAAATTGGGGTTTGAGAAAGTTTCCGAGGAATTCATTCCAGAATGCAAATCAAAAGCGGTGCTTTTCAGGCACATCAAGACCGGCGCTCAAGTCATGTCTGTTTCCAATGACGATGATAATAAAGTCTTTGGAATTGTTTTTCGCACTCCTCCGTAACTCCACTTCCACTGCTTTTTTACTATACCATTATTATTGTTATTATTATTATTATTCTTTTTTATATAACAAATAGGCTTCTTCTATTCTACAGGAAAGACTCCACTGGTATCCCTCACATCTTGGAGCATAGCGTATTATGTGGCTCACGAAAATACCCTCTCAAAGAACCATTTGTTGAATTGTTGAAAGGAAGCTTGCACACTTTCCTCAATGCATTCACCTATCCGGATAGGACATGTTACCCAGTTGCTTCCACAAATACCAAGGTCACTCAAATCAACTTCATTCTTCAATCTAATCTACTGTTTGCCTTGACACTACAATTACAACATTGACATCTTCCATCTTCCATCTTCCCAAACAGGATTTCTATAATTTGGTTGATGTCTACCTGGATGCGGTTTTCTTTCCCAGATGTGTGGAGGACTTCCAGATTTTTCAACAGGAAGGCTGGCACTTTGAGCTCAACGATCCTTCCGAAGAGATCACTTATAAAGGTTTCGTGAAACATTGTTCATATCTCTTTATTCTTCTGCGCCATACAGCATTTCTGCATTTCAATCATTTCTAATGGTGTCTTATTTGTTGTTCCAGGTGTTGTGTTTAATGAGATGAAGGGTGTCTACTCTCAACCGGATAACATACTTGGGCGAGCTGCTCAACAGGCTAGTTTTTAATGGCTTGCTCTTACCATATCTTCATGTATTTTGTATTGAGCTTTTTCCTTTCCCTATACTTTTTTGGGTTGCATTTCTTACATGTAGACTGGAACATTTGAACACTTTTAATGTGGTCCTTAAAGTTCATGGATGGTGGGTGATACTTTCAGCTTTCTCTTCATTTCATGATCTCTTTGCATCTGGTCCTTACAAAAGTGTCTGATATTGTAGTCTTAGATGAATTTACTCTTTGTTGTCAGCATTGAGTTTTAAGTTCTTGATTTCATTATTGCAATTTGTAAGCTCCTGTCTCTGGAACCTGAAAGCATATCACATTTCCTAAATTCATTGAATTTGATAGTTTCAATTTTAAATTATGAGTAATTTTATGACATTTTGTGATAAGTTTAATTTGTTGCTTTCATTATTTATACAGGCTCTTTTCCCAGACACTACCTATGGTGTTGACAGTGGAGGTGATCCTAGAGTTATTCCCAAGTTGACTTTTGAGGAATTTAAGGTTTGTCTTGAGAATCCTGTTGAATAATTATTATAGTATGTTGAGATAGCACTAATTTTCACAAGATTATTTTTTTTTTTGGTTTTAGTTGTTTGTGGCCACCATCATTGTTTGATTTATGTAGCATGATGGGAACATTCTACATTGTCATTTGCATTTGTACCTTGGTGACCTGTTTATTTCCATATTGTCTCCTCCAGATCTCAGTATTAGCTATTGCAAATATTTGCTTTTCTTAATTTAAGACAGTTTTCATTTTAAACTTAATTGACAGGAATTTCACCGCAAGTATTACCATCCTAGTAATTCACGCATATGGTTTTATGGAGATGATGATCCAAATGAGCGCCTCCGCATCTTAAGTGGTAATAAGATTTAATTTAACTTCTCCTTAAATATAAAGGCTGACAACTGAGAAGAGTGGCCTTGTTGTGATGCTCTTGTATAATCATCCCGCGTGTACCTTGTGTGACATGCTCATTAACTTTCCTATCATTTTTTCATATTGATCCCGTATATTTTAACTTAGAAACAGGTGGTATGCCATATTTTTCCATTTTTACTTCTAAGTCATTTTCCTCTTGTCTCTTGCTAAAACTGCAATGCATGTACTCTATCTTACTCTTGTTTCATCGAAAATCCTTTGTTTCTAAAGTCTGTCTCTGAAATTCAAGTTTAGAGTTATTGCTTCTCTTAATTGCTCAATCAAAACTATAACATTTGCAAAAAATACAATGAGGGATAATCTTTTGTATGTCCCTAATAAGCACATCCAATACTAGATTAAACAATTAAGGACTTGAGGCTGAGCCTTGATGTAATTCTATCCCAATAGGAATGCCCTTACTCTTACCTCCTGGAGTTCTCACACTAGTAGTTACCCCATTTTACATGAGGTTGTATTGAGTTCCCCTTTGAAGATCCCATTCCTTATTGTCTAAGAACTTCCCTAATATTTCTGGATTTATCTTTCTTTGAATTAATAGGTTTTTCTTATATTCTGTAGTTTTAACACTTGTTTTATACACTGCTATTTTTGCTGCTAACTAAAAGAATATTAATGACATGATTGCATGCTTTTCTTTTTATGGTCTATATATCTTAGACTAGTTCTGAAAGGTTCAGATTTGTAGCAATTGGCCACTTACTTCTTCCTCTTTTCTGTTGTCCAGAATATTTAGACTTGTTTGATTCTAGTTTGGCCTCTCATGAATCAAGGGTTGAACCACAGACACTATTTTCAAAGCCAGTCCGGATTGTTGAGACATATCCTGCTGGTGAAGGGGGTGATTTGAAGAAGAAGCACATGGTCTGTCTTAACTGGTTGCTCTCTGACAAGCCGTTAGACCTGGAAACAGAGCTAACACTAGGATTTCTGAATCACCTTCTGTTGGGCACTCCTGCTTCACCACTGAGGAAAATATTGCTAGAAAGTAGACTGGGCGATGCCATTGTTGGTGGTGGGGTTGAAGATGAACTACTCCAGCCTCAATTTAGCATTGGAATGAAGGGAGTTTCTGAAGATGATATTCATAAGGTAGAAGAACTGGTCACAAGTACGCTTAAAAAGTTGGCAGAGGAAGGTTTTGATACAGATGCCATTGAGGCTTCTATGAATACAATTGAATTTTCTCTGAGAGAGAACAACACTGGGTCATTTCCTCGTGGCTTGTCTCTCATGCTCCAGTCCATTGTAAGATATGCTGATTTTTTTGTGGCATTGAAAGTGGCATTCTTCTCTAATTGAGATTTATAATTGTTTTGATTTGTATTTGTAGGGTAAATGGATTTATGATATGAATCCCTTTGAGCCACTGAAGTATGAGGAGCCTCTTCAAGACCTAAAATCTAGAATAGAAAAGGAGGGCTCTAAATCGGTTTTTTCTCCTCTAATAGAGAAATTCATCTTGAACAACCCTCATCAAGTTACCGTGGAAATGCAGGTTCCTTATTACTTATCTTAGGCTTGAAAACCTGTGTTAGAGTGAAAGCCATTTTGCATCCAATATATGTAGGTCATTATTGAGGACAATCATTCCTTTTCAGCCTGATCCTGAAAAAGCTGCTCGTGATGAAGCCACAGAGAAACAGATATTGCAGAAAGTTAAAGCTAGTATGACAACAGAAGATCTGGCGGAGTTGACCTGTGCTACTCATGAGCTTCGGCTTAAGCAGGAAACTCCTGACCCTCCAGAAGCTTTGAAAACTGTTCCTAGCCTTTCTCTACAAGATATTCCTAAAGAACCTATTCGTGTTCCCACTGAGGTTATCACTACTTCCCCTTGAGTGAGATAGACATGTTTGTCCTATTATCTGTAGAGATTCACAATGATTTACTTGCTAAATGTAGGTTGGGGATATCAATGGAGTAAAAGTTTTGCAGCATGATCTCTTCACCAATGATGTCCTTTACACTGAAATAGTATTCAACATGAATTCATTGAAGCAAGAGCTTCTTCCATTAGTGCCACTGTTTTGGTAACTATACAGCCTCTGGAAGATGTTTACATTTTGTATCCATTCATCCATAGTTCCTAATATTTACTTAAGATAATTTGTTTTTTGGAAACCAAATTCAATTAGTAGACTAGTTTTATTGTCATTAACCTTCCTCTATATATAAAAACTGGTTAGTGCGTGATCAGTATTCCTGCCAAATTCTGTTATATTTTCGTTGCATTTTGTTTTTACTCTTACTTAATCTATTTCATGCTGCTGCCTGGTATTATTATTTATATAAATATTGGACTATGATAATAGTAAATTGACCAATATCATATTATTATATTACTAGAATAGTTATAAAAAAATATGGGAACAAAGTGTTATAAAATTATGTATTATCATAAATAATAATATTTTCTGCTACAGTATATATATTTATTTATATAATTGTTTTAATATTTAATTTAAAAATAAAAAAATATTCAGACAACTTCAAAATTATCTAGTTAAATTTTTAATAATTATTTTGTTATAACAATAACAAATATTTAATATTATATAATGGTGTTATTGTTTTATTATTGTCAACATAAAATAATATAATTATTTTATTGTTAACAATAATCTTCCTGGATTACTCAAGTGAGATTGTCAGAATTGGTCACTTTAGTCTGATTTTTCTAGATTATCATTTAGTGTGTGTTTGGAAAAAGTTGCCCTCATCGTGAACAGGCATTTCCTCAATGACAGGCTAGGGTTACTTCTATATTTACTGCATGGGAAAGTGGGAATGTCCATTTGAAGCTCCTCAAACGACAATCCAAACATACCCTTAGTCCCTAACTTTGCAAAATGCCATTCTCTTTAGTCCTTAAAGCTAGTAAAAAATGAGGTGGAAAAGGACTGGAATGACTTTTTACAAAGTCTTTGGACTAATCGAAAGTTTAGATAGGTCAAAGACTAAAGTGATTGACACGTACAATCTACAGATTTACTCAATCTTTTTTCCCTTTTGATGTTTAATTCTTCTGTTCCTCTTCATAATCATGTGTATATCAAAAGCATCTACTTGATAGATAAATATAGTTTGTAACTCTTGTTATTTTTTACAGCCAATCATTGTTGGAGATGGGAACAAAGGACCTAACTTTCGTCCAATTAAACCAATTAATTGGGAGAAAAACTGGAGGAATATCAGTATATCCATTCACATCATCAGTGCGAGGCAAGGAAGATCCATGTAGTCACATGGTTGTTCGAGGCAAAGCCATGGCTGGACATGTTGAAGACCTTTATGACTTGGTACTTTTATTTGTTTATAAGTTTCCAGTTTCAGTACACTGAATTAACCTAAAATTTTCAATTGTAATCATGTAAAGCCTAATTTCATGCTGCTGCTTTAGGTTAATTCTGTTCTTCAAGATGTCCAATTTACAGACCAACAGCGTTTCAAACAATTTGTTTCCCAGAGTAGAGCAAGAATGGAGGTAATTATCAAACTGTTTAATGTAAATAGAGGACAAAATGATGAAAGGTATGACAAGCCTCTATACTAATTATCTATATTGTGCATTTCTGTCTATTGTCAGAACCGATTAAGAGGAAGTGGTCATGGAATTGCAGCTGCAAGGATGGATGCAAAACTAAATGCAGCAGGTTGGATGTCAGAAAAGATGGGAGGTCTCAGGTTGGAAAATCTAGATACCCTCATGATCTATTGAGAGGGTGCATTTATATATAATTCTCTGTCATTGTATCCATTATTGTCATATTAAATGCTTCTAGTAATATTCATTTTATATATAGTACTTTAAGACTAGTTTAGGAGAAGAAATGACAATTATCATTTCATTGATTAATTGAAAGTTACAAAGGATGATAGAATAAGCAGAGTTGGTTAGATATTCTCTTATGGGTCTGATTACAATTCAAACTAAATGATCAGGGAAAAATAAAATGAAAGATATGGTTGAGCTCAGATGAATATGATCTTATTCTATCCTATGTTTCTAGAAGAATTATTTAAACTTTGAAAAGAAAAAACAAAAGCTAACAACTTTGGCACCCCCCTCAAGTTGGTGCATATCTTTCATGTCAACTTTCTCACAAGAAACTCAAAATTAGGTCAAAACACTGAAAACAGTCCTTTAGTCAGAATGTCTGCCAACTGTTAATGTTTAGTCCGGTCATGTTGAGCAATACTTACTGCAGCAATTCTTCAATGATCCTTTTCAGCCATAAAACTTCACATTACCCCTTGTGCCATACCCTGTGTTCAGCTTCAATCAGAACTACTACTTGTGACTATATTGTATTATTTGTTAGAGCCCAACCCAAATGTTGATTTCTGATCCATAACAGACCCAGCCTAGTCAGTATCTGTTAGAGCCCAACCCAATTTATCAGGCCCAAAAGAGCATATGGTCCAGCATTTGTCACATGGACCCAAGATGTGGAGGGTTTACACTAGGTGGGGTGCTGTGCTGGCAGAGAGAGAATAGTAACTGTTTTAGGGATTTTCGGTTAGCATAAGATTCTGTGTACTGCTTGAAGGCATTCTTCATGAGAGAGAGTTAGAGAATTCGATCTAGGAGCTAAACCAACACTGGCTATTGCAGAGAAGGAACCATCTGTAACTTTAACCTTTGTTACCTGCACAAGGACTACAGGAAGAAAACAAATTTGAACAGTCTGTCATATGGTCAGTGGCTCCTAAATGAATGATCCATGGAGGCTTAGAATTCTAAGGACAACAGTAGAAAGATGAGTCCCCTTTTGGGTTAAGGAAGAGAATGGGTTGATTGACATTTTTGCATAGCAATTTATAAGTGCTCTAACCACTTCTTTGTGAATGGTATTTTCTGCTCCTTATTGTCAGTATTAGATGTCTAAAATGCCCATCCTTCTCCTGATTTCCTCTTCCTATTTGGTGGTTTACCATGGAGCTTCTAGTTGGTTTCCTTTGTGTGCCAAAGCTTCTTGCAATTTTCACACCAAGGGTTCTTCTTCTTCAATCAAGGACTTATCTTCTAGTTCCAGCTTGAAGCTCATTTGCTGCCTCTAGATGTTGCGGAAGAGGTTGTTGTTGGGATTTGGAACTCCTTTGGTTTCCCTATACCTTTTTAGTCTGGTTATTACTATTTTCACCATGGTGGGTCGATTCCTGGATCAAATGATTGCTGCTCTGATACCATGTAGTTTAGGAGAAGAAATGATAATAATTCTTATTTCATTGATTAATTGAATTTACAAAGGGTTGTCAGAGTTCTCTAACCAATATGATTCTGATTACAATTCAAACTAGTAGATATGGGGGAAATAAATTAAAAAGGTAAGGCTGAGATCAGATGAATCTGATCATTCTGTCCCAAGTTTTTAGAAGAAATATTTAAATTTTGAAAAGAATGAAAGTCCTAACAACTTTGACACTACTGTTATCTGTTATAAAAGGTTTGAAGTTTCATTATTGTCCTTTCTACTCTACTCTTTATGTTTATTATTGAAACAGTACCAAAGTATAATTCCTGCTGTGTACTTCTTATTTCTTGGTTATTCTTTCTAGTTACCTTGAATTCCTCCGAACTCTTGAAGAGAGAGTTGATCAAGATTGGGCTGATATCTCGTCATCTCTTGAGGAGATTCGTGAATCTATATTTTCCAAGCAAGGCTGCTTGATAAATGTCACTGCTGATAGGAAAAACCTTGCAAAGTTGGAAAAAGTTCTGAGCAAATTTGTTGATCTGCTTCCTACTAGCTCTCGCATTGCAACAACTACTTGGAATGTTAGACTTCCATTGACAAATGAAGCTATCGTGATTCCTACTCAGGTAAGATAATTTCATTTGTCATCCTTTCTGTACATATTTTTATTTCTGTTGTGCAAGGGCAGAGTATAGTTACCTTTGATTCTTCTTAGAATATGGGTTTTAGGCTTAACTCAACCCTAAAAACTAACTTATATATATTGTATTTTGGCACTATCTCTAGCCGATTTGAGACTTGAGTTTTTTCCAATACACTTCCTTACGTCCATCACTTTTGGGTTTGGTGTGTGGATAACATGGTGGATAGACTTTGATACTCCCTTTGTTCCCATTTATAAGCAACAAAAACCACCCTTTTTTTGTTTCTTTTTATAAGCAAAATTTGACTTTTTAGTCCCATAGACTGATCTTTTGTCTAAAATACCCTCCCTTTAACTTTTAATAAATGTTTTCAGTTACTCCCTATTTGTAGAGTATAGAGGAGTCTCATAGAGAAGTGAATGGTTCTTTGAAAAACATAATAAGGGTGATTTAGGAAAAATAATTTTGAAAAGGTAAAATTTAATGCATTTAACTGTTTTCTTAATCTGAGCGCATAGTTTTTTTAGTTGCTTATAAATGAGAACAGAGGAAGTACCATGTTAGAATGTGAGTTTTTGGCCTAACTCAAACCTTAAAAAACTTGCTCAAAGGGTGAGGGTTGCCCCCCACTCATATATTGTATTTTGACACTATTTCTAATTGATGTGAGACTTGGATTTTCTCCAATAATCCTGAAGATTTTTTTCTCTGTTGTGTTTAATTGTGTTTCTATCAACATATCATGGTGTTTCCTTCTATAGGTTAATTACGTTGGAAAAGCAGCCAACATTTATGATACTGGTTATCAGCTTAATGGGAGTGCGTATGTTATTTCCAAATACATTAGCAATACATGGTTGTGGGACCGTGTACGTGTTAGTGGTGGAGCCTATGGAGGTTTCTGTGATTTTGATACTCACTCAGGTAAGTTGTATTATCTGTAACCTTATGCATTATTGTAAGAGCTTAATTTTCACATATTGTCGGTGTAATTTTTAAACTATCAACCAATAATAACTAATTTTAGGTATGGCTTTAAAGAATACAAAAGTCAACAAATTTACCATACATGTCAATCTGCAATTGAATGGTGATAAAAAAAAAAAAAACTTTATACTGTCAGTGTTTTCTAATTAAATTCTCATTGAAAAGAATCCCTGCAAGCTTACCTTTTATGTTTCTAGGAGTTTTCTCCTTCTTATCTTATCGTGATCCCAATTTGCTGAAGACACTTGATGTATATGATGGAACTGGTGACTTCTTAAGAGAACTACAAATAGATGACGACACTTTAACAAAAGCCATAATTGGAACCATTGGGGATGTGGATGCTTATCAACTTCCTGATGCCAAAGGTTATAGTAGGTATGTCTATTAGATAATTGATGCTTCAGGAGCCTGTTTTCTATGGATATTTGGTTCTTTTGCATCTCAATGATGAAATCACATAGACTACCCTGAGCAAGATTAATTACTGAATTATTAGTTGTTGTTTTTCATATCGTAGTTACAAACTGTGCTTGCTTTTCATTTCATTTGCAGTATGTTGCGGTACTTACTGGGTATCACAGAGGAAGAAAGGCAAAGGAGACGTGAAGAGATATTATCTACTAGGTAGAGATTCTGATAGTTGATTAGTGCATGATCTTCTACTGTTTATGAATTTATAATCATTTGATCTGCTGCTATTGATAAAAGCAAAATAATGCTGTCTGCTCTCAATACATCTCACACTCTTTCTATGGTGGTGAGCTGTTAATAATCCCAAAATTACTTTCTGAATCTGGAATCAATTTAAATTTTATCAAGGCTAATTTTCTGTGTCATAGGAGGATATTGTTTTACATATAGTTTTGCTGCTCTAGCGACTAGTTTTCCTGAATGTGTTGTGTTGAGAGACATTTTGAAATATTTTGCAAGGTTACGCCTTATGGTCCCTGGATTCCTGTATACATTTGTGGTAAAAGGACTAATGAATCAAAAAGAATATGGATATTTTTTGCATATTGGCGCTGTGACATATACTTACATTTGTTGTTCTTATACTGTTTTATATTTCTGCCAGTTCGAAGGACTTCAAAAATTTTATGGATGCTATGGAAGCAGTTAAGGATAAAGGGGTTGTGGTTGCAGTGGCATCTCCAGAGGATGTAGATGCGGCTAACAAGGACCGTCCCAACTTCTTTCAAGTGAAGAAAGCCCTTTAGTTTCAGACACTATCTATTCCGCATGGATTGGAAATTGTATTTTTCTTAATTTCTTCTAATGTAGAATATAATATTATAGTTGGTCTGTTTACCATGATCATGAGATTCTCTTCCCAACCGGAGGAAAATGAATATTCTCTATTAGATTCTCATAATTTTTAGTCCATCCATTATAAAAATAAAAATAAAAAACTTCTCAAGAGCCCTTGCCCTTGTTATTAAAAACATTTTTGACATACGAAATTCTCCATTTCCCTTCCCAAATTAGTGCTCCTGGCCATTGTTTTTACATGAAACTTAGTAAATTGAATCAATGCTTTTATGTAAGGAAAATTTTAATGACACTTTTTTTTTTAGAGAATAAGTGTGTGTATAACAAAGTTTTACATCAATGATTATAATTTTTTATTTATGATAAATTAATTGACTTTTATATAATTATTTTAAAAGTCATAAATGAAAGTTGTAATTGTCCGACAAAGTAAAATTTTATCTTACAATGTCATTACACTATCTTTTTTTTTATTGGTTGTAATTTATTAAAAGTCATATTTTTGTTCATAAATGTATTCAAAGTTGTGTCATTTTGTGAAAAAGTTAGAATGGTAGTGTTAATATATTTAATTAGTCATTAGAATATCAAGATTTTTATGCAGCATTGGATCATTAGTTAAATTAATGATTTCTTTTTTCACAAAAAGAACGAAATATAGATTCTTTGTTAAATAGATTGTTTTTTACATGTTAAATTTTATTGTAGTAGATTATTGTTTGAATTACATAAAATAGGATATAATAAAAATTCAAAAGTAAATAAAAAAGACCTTATAAATAAGATTGGAGATTAAGTTATATATGAAGTTACAAAGTATAGTCCAAAAAGCTTATTCGTAGTTCTTTTATAGTAGTTCATTTTCAACCAAAAAAAAAAAATAGTAGTTCATATTAGGATTAGTCTTGAATCCTTAGAATATTGAATTATTGATTCAATGGTTAAACTAATAAATACTGGTTAATTTGCAAGAATTAGTGTGATAAAGAGTAAAAGGTTTAATCATTTTTATTCTATTAAATTTCATATTTTTTTATTTTGATACATAATATTTTAAAAATTTTATTTTCACATTTTTGTACTTTAAACTATGTTTAAGTTATATTTAAGTATATTTTAAAGTTACTAAAACGCATAGTTTCAATAAATATATATATATATATATATATATATATAAAACATCTCTCTCCCTCTTTCTTTTTCACTCCACCGAATCCCTCCCCTCCACACTAATCCCTTTTCTTTCTTCCATTCTCCTCCCTTCTTGTTTTTATTTTCATTTTCTTTTCTTTTCTTTTCACTTATTTCCCCTCCATCATCTTCAATATTATTCACTTTTCACCGTCACATTGAAGGTGGAGCACGTGATTTAAGCGTGAAGGTTAATACTTACCTCTTTAAATTTTCGTAACCCATGAGTGTAGTTATAGTAGAGATTAGTAATGAGTCTTGTAAGGAGAGCTAGAAATGTAATTATTATGATTATTGTTGTTCTCTCAAAATCCTGTATGTTAATTTAGAGATTTTTGTCTAATAAGTGATTTTTTTTTCATGTTTAGATTTTGTGGAAAATAATGGTTGCTCCTTCTGACGGTTGGAAGTCGTTGATTCGAGTCCTTCTTGTTTGTAAGTAGCTATTTTACTAAGTGACTGTTGCAATTGATATTTTTTTTTTAAAAAGTAAAATTTAAGATAAGTTTTACTTGTGATTTTGATTTGGTTCCCATTTGAGTATTTGACGGAGAAAAATAAGTATAATAAGTGAGTTAAATGTGAAAAGTGAGTTCTCATTATAAGTTTGTGATTAGTCACCGTTTGCTACAATGAAAAGATAATGTTACTACAACAAAGAGATAATGCAATATAGTTACCCTTTACTGCAACGAAGAGATAATGCAGTATAATTATCGTTCACCATAATGAAAAGAAAATGTGATCTATGTGCATATAGTAAATTGAATGTTAGTATAAATGTCAATTATGCTTGTGTATCTGATATGAGTTTTTAAGTGAGTAAATGTTAGTCTTAAAAAAAAGTGAATTGTGATTCCTTTTCTTTTTACTCTAAATCATTTAAATTCTTTGGATGAAATTTTTTTACAATGATTGTTTACTTCTTTTTGTTTACTTTGTATTTTATGCTCTCACTAAATCTTTATGACTTATCTCATTCTCGTTTCCATCCAACATCTTTTTGGTAGGCTTCCATTACCTTTAATGGAGAGTATATTTTGGTAACTCCAGTATGATGCAAAGTATGATGCAATTGTAATTATAAAGGTTAGTAGTGAATCATTTCTTTTAGGAGTTATAAGGGGTTCTCTTACATTGTACGTCAATGACGCATTTATCATGTTTTGAGAAACTTTGAATATTTTGTAAATGATTCATGTTGTAATATGAACTGTTTATTTGTTGGATCTGATTATATATATGATTTATAGGGGAGGTTTTGCTGGATTTTTGGTAACCTTTTTTATGTTTATTTTTAATTATGTCTTAGTGGAGTTTTATTGTTAGATTAGCCAAGTTAAGGAAATTGTAACTTGTGCGTCGGTCATGACCCACAGTCACCAATTTGCTTTTGTTTATGTTTATGATTAAAATATTATGTATCAAAACATAACTAAAATATAGTTTAAAGTAAAAAATGAAAATTTTAAAACATCGTGTACTTAAATATGATTAAAATATAATTTAAAGTAAAAAAATGAAACTTTTAAAATATTACAAATCAAAAAGAAAAAAAAAAGTGAATTTTAATGGAATAATGACATTAAACCAAAATAAAATAAATAAAACTTTATAAATAGAAGGCTAAGGAGTATATTATATTTATATATTATAAATGAAATTACTAACAGTAGTCTAAGAACCTTATGGGAATTCATAGTTTGTCTTATTTATTTACATAAAAACCTTGTTTGTATTTAATATTTTGGAATTAATAAATCGAAGGCCGAACATTTTTAGTGAAAAAAAGTTGTTTAAGTTATTACTTTTTATTTTTACTGTCGATTTTTTGAAAAAAATATTTTTTTATGCGTTTTAAAATAAAAATTATTTTATTTAAGTGCTGTTTTAAAATTTCAAGATAACATTACTTTTCACCTTAATATTAATTAATTTATATATATTTATTTACCGTGAAGTTGAAATAAATAAGGATAAAATAAAATATAGTCTGATGATTATTTTATTATAATCAATAAAATTCATTACATTTTCTTATTAGAAATTAAAAGACGAGTGGAAAGGACACAAATAGAAACATGTGTTGCGTGGGAAGAAGCATAGCATTTGAATTTTGGCTCTCCACTACCACTAGGTTGACGTTTCCAATTTCAAACTTCAAAGAGATAGAGAGAAAGAAAACAGTGACATGTGCGTATAATATTCATTCATAAATAAATGGGTGATGGTGTAGCAGTACCTCAAAAGGAAAGACCCTCAAACTCGAAGGTTTCCCTCCCGAACGACTATATGTTGTTCTATTATATTCATCTTTTTCTTCCTCTGTATGTGTGTGTACAGTGTATCTATGAAATTTCTTATTTGACTTGACTGATGTTTCCTTTGTTTGTTTGAACTTTGAATCTTGAACAGGCTGTGACTGTAAGTCGTAAAGTGAGTTGATTTAGATTTACTTACTTCCCTTTAACATTTGGTTTTGGTATTATAAAGTAGAAGACTCCACGTTTTTACTCTCTACTTTTTGTAGACGAAAGAGAGAGGGCATTGACATTGGCATTGTCATTGATGCTCCATGTAATACTCAACCTTACCAACGTGCAAAAGAGGTTCAAGCTAACCTATCTCCTCAATTCCCAACCCTTATTAAGTCCATGCTTCCATCTCACGTAACCGGAGGATTTTGGCTTGTAAAAAATCTCACTTTTTTTTTTTTCCATTTACTACTATAATCATTTATTTTATTTATATCATTCACCATGTATGTTATTTAATGCCAGGGTCTTCCCACAAAATTCTGTAAGTTACATATGCCCAAGGTTGATACTACCATCACTTTGGAAGATGAAAGTGGGCAACTATATGAAACCAAATATCTTGCTCAAAAGGGCGGTTTAAGTGCTGGATGGAGGGGGTTTTCCATAGCTCATAACTTACTTGAGATGGATGTTCTAATATTCCACTTGGTCCAACCTTCCCAGTTTAAGGTAATTAATTGTCCCATCTGAAATTTTAGTTTTGTTTCAATACAATGTGTGTAAGTATATATTTTAAGTTGAAGAGACAAAAATAATAATAAGTTTTGAATAGCTTTATGACTTCATATACTGCAAAATAAATCCTTTGTTATGGATTTTAATTTTAATTTGAAGAAAGAGAGACAGGAATGAAGAAAAATGTGCCTCGTCGCTCCTGCCATGTTGCAATCTTCAATATGTTGGTGTTCGCAGGTGTATATTATAAGATCTCAGGGATCTGATGAAGTGGATGGTGCTCTTGGCCTTCTTAAGTTAGATGATTACAGAAAACAAAGGGATGGAGTGAATGGTGCTCTTAGTAAGTGTAGTTTGGTTTTGTATTTACGTTTACATTATTATGGCTTTTAAAAGAGCAAAAAATGAAATTTACTGTCTTGCTTCTCAGATGCTACTCAAGGAAATGATCATAAGAATAGCGGAATGGTTGTTGGTGGTCAATCAGATTTGGACTCTGGAATTAGATTTTCAGAATCTGTTGTGAGTTTCAGGGAAGTGACTGGTGTGGAGAACTTCAGCATTGTGGTGAATAGTTTGGTTATTGATTCGGAGCTCTCCAAATACATTCAGAGCAAGTATTATGAGCTGTGTTGCAGCCAGAGGTCGTTTCTTCATGACCATCTTCTTGAGGGTCTTAACACTAAACTGGCGGCTGGAATAATTTCGGAGACCATTAATATTGCTGATGCCATTAAAGCCAGCAAGCTTACAACAACCTCTCCAGATAGTTGTCATATGGGACAAAACATTGAAAGCCTTTGAGACCATGGGTATGAATGTCAGCTTCTTGCTTATTCGGCTAGAACAGCTCATGAAACTAGCTTTCAAATTGAAGAGGTACAAAGAGGTAACACTCCAAAGAAACCGCGCTGCAGAGGAGTTGAAAGCTCTCGAAGCAAAACTATTGGAAGTAAAACAAACTATAAATAGACTTGATCAAGAGAATATGCACCTTGAGAGGCTGGAGACTATGTTCCAAGAACTGGTCGATTCTCCTTGGTGATGTCATGTTTGGGCTCAAGTTCTTTTGGATTAGGAAAATGTATCTTTCACGTAAGAAAAAAATGAAATAGGGTCATATTTTTTGTGTTATTATGAATTTGATAGACACCTAAAACTAGTCCTTGGTGATGCGTGTAGTACACCGTCCTTGAAAATTTATTAGCGTTATCACACAAACCGGAACCTCTCAGATGTTCTGAAACAACCTAAATAGAACCCAGAGAAGAGAGAAAATAGAGAAGATATTCTTCTTGATGTGTGTCAAGCAACTTTTTACAATCGTCCGGTTTCCTTTTTGTTTTAATCGCTGCTGACACGGTACTGCTGTCTTCTACTAGTTCTATGTTCTAACTTCCAACTACCTTACAAAATATTTTGTTACGTATGTGATATATGGGTTTGGTTTCTGTTGTTTTGCACTTTTAATTATTTTATTTAATAAATTTAGGCTATGTAGAATAGGATTATATTTAGTTGGGATTACCAGTAGTGTTATTATGATGCTATCCATATCTTATCATATCTATTATCTATTACATATTATAAAAAAGAAAGTTGTGACGTAGACAATTTAGTTAGGATTTTGATACATGTAAGGTTTTATCATCATATTTACTTTTATCCATATTTTTTTGCTGTTTTTTTTTAATTCATATATTTACTTAATTATTTTAAATATAAAAATTTAAATCATTAGAATTAATATATATTCTAATTTAATTAATCAATAAAATTAAATCATTAGTTCTTAAAGTTTTGATTTTATATACCATTTTAATCAATTAATAAGTTTTATAGAATATTTTTTTTATCATATGTATATATTTTTTTCTACCTAAATTTAATGATTTTCTTTTATTATTAATTTCATAATTTTTTTTATCATATTTAATTAAATTACTAGAGTACTATAAAATATACTAAAAGAAAATCTTAGGCGCGAAAATAAAATTTTAAGGTTTTGTTCACTATTTCAATATTAAGTATGCATGATTTAAAATTTTATGACTTAAATAAGCTTTGAATTTCTAAAAAAATACTCATTTTTTAGTTTGAGTCCCTGGAATTTTTTGTTTTATTTTAGCTTTGTTTTAAGTCCATACTAATGATATGACATCATTTTAACCGTTGATATATATGTTGAGATGGTTTCACGTATCACTTAACTAATGGTTGAAATGATGTCAAGTCATTAGTAGATACTCAATAAAACAAAAAAAAATTCAAGGACTCAAACTAAAAAATGGATATTTTTTAGGGATCAAAAAATTATTTAATCCAAATTTTATTCATGATTTAAGATTTAAAGTGTTATGGTTTAGAATTCAAGGATAAGGGTCAAGGATTCAATGTTCAAAGTTTAGGCTTCTATGGTTCATTGTTTAAGAACTTTAGGGTTTTAGTATTTATGGTTTATAATTTAGTATTTAAGAAGATTTTAATGTTATATGGCTTAAGTTTTAAGGCTTATGGTTTTCGATTTAGGGTTTTAACAAGTATGGTTCATGATTTTAAGGTTTATATTTTAGTGTTTTATCATTCATGATTTAAGGTTTATAAGTTATAGTTTTAGGTTTATGGTATATTTATCAAGCATGACATATAGTTTTATGGGTTAGGATTCATAGGTTTAGGATTCAAGGTTTGAGGTTTAGGAATCCAAGTTTCAATGTTTATGATTTACAGTTTCATTATTAAGGTTTCAATATTTAAGATGTCATGATTTATTGTTTCAGGTTCATTACTTTAAACTTTTGGGATTTAAGACTTAGTGTTTTTGTCATGTTTAAGGTTTATGATATAGGATTTTATGATTTACAGTTTTAGGATTTAGGATTTAATGATTTAAAGTTTAGGGTTTTAAGGTTTATGATTTCAATGTTTAGAGTTTTAGAATTCAGGGTAATTGGATAGGATATGCAAACACGAGATGATTAGATAACAACATAATAAATTTTAATTATATCCAATGTTTAGTGCACACTATAACAAATATGATAACGAAGGGATATAATATAAATTATGTTTAATTGAATAAGAGAATTATCAATCATCTACATGATTTGTTGAAATTTATACGAAATTATGAATTTTAGTAGATAACATGCTAATTTAATTAGAAAAGAGAATACTTAATTAATAGACAGAATACGTAATTTTGAATAGAGAAAAATCATATCTTATTTTATCGATTCTAACCAAGTCGCCTCTCAAGATAGAAAATACACTACACTAGCAACATAGGATAAGCAATGAGATATCCCTATCATATCTTGTTGACACATCAAACTAAAGATTGTCAAAGAATAAAATAGTTATTCTATCATATCATCTCCTATCATACCCACCAAACGGACCCTTAGAATTTCATGGTTTAAGATTTTGTGTTTCATTTCATGGCTTAGGGTTTAGGAATATTTCATTTTGAATGCCTAGATTTCCCGAGTGCCATAAACTTCTCGGACCAAAACAAGTGTTTGCTTTGTTCTGAGTAATTGTGGCGTTTAAATAAAAACACCGTTAAATTGTCAGCTTCCGTTGACAATAAGATGTCGTTAATTTCCAAGATAGATATTAGCAGGTGAAAACATACGAAATACTAGTATTACTCAAAATTATCATCATTGATACTCGCAGGACATGATCTTTTCTGTGGCAATACTTTACTTACAAGAGAGTACTCAGTCTTAAATGCTACATTTGGGGAGATGTTTCTAGTAATCACGACAGAATTTACTGTTTTCTTCGTCCAAGCAGATGATGACATACTAGCAACACCAGAAGCAGGCTGCAGTGGTAGTCTGTTATGTAAAGAAAAAGGAGTGGGCTTTTGTTTACCGTTCTGCCTTGACTTGAGTAATTCCTTATTTGGTTCCTTTTGCTGTAGCTTGGGACTCATGATGATGGACTCAATGGGTACCAGTCGTCCGTTAACTTGGTTTGTGAACACAAAAGTCACCTGAAAATATAGAGAGAGAGAGCTAAATGCAACAAATTTTGCTCGTTAAGTGTTGTGAATGGACTTACAGGAATAATCCTGCAAGTCAAGTATTAGCATGGGCAGAGTTCCTATTTAGGTTTTTACAAGTTTAACTTAAGGTGAAACAGCTACTTCGGGTAAATAGATGTTGGTATTCGACCGGTATCACACTTCATATTGTTTGCAACAATCTTGTCATGAAGGAATCCTTGGGAATAGAAAAGATAAAACTAACAAAAACTACCAAAATTTTCATGATAAGCTAATGGAGATGGCTTGTTTATCTATATGTTCCCACTTTCTCATTTAATTCGAAAACCAGAAAACAATGTATACATAAGTTAAAAGGCATACAAAAGTTTAACCTAAATGTACGACTACCACTGCATTTAATCCACCGCGGTTAATCTAATTATATATTCCAAACTCACTGAGCTTTATGTAATTTCTAGCATTACTGAAATAGAATGCAAGAATGACAGCACTATGAACCCATGGAGCACAATTTCAATTTGCAAATTATGCATAAAATAGGATTTTATTGTTGAACTTGATTAATTTTCTAGCAAAAAAAAACGGGGGGGAATGAAAATGCTATGGCACACCTCATCACCGGCTGAAGCCTGAAGGATGGCATCTGGTACAGAAGTTGGGAAAAAATGATGGCCCCAACTTCCCAAATCTTCTTCCAATGGACTCCCTACCTGCAAAAAGGAAATGTAAGAGTCAAAACTAGAATTATTTTTCCTTTGAATTCCCTTGAATCAGGAGGTGAGACAGACAAAGGTAAAAAAGCTTGTCAGTGGTAGATGAAGCAGGTGATGCAAGCAAGCCTACTACTCTTGACCCATTGAGCCTTCCAATTGGTCCAATTACAAGAGCAAGGGCAAAGAAAGTCAAAGAAGCATTAAATAATGAATAGTTAGTGGCAAAGGAGCAATCAAGAGCATCACTTAATTCAATCCAGATTCAAGGAATGCATCACAATGAGGATTAATTGATTCTATTCAAACTTAAAGGGTGGATTATAATGGGTAATAAAGAAATCTCATATTGTAGTTTAGAAGTTGCAATTTAATTGCAACCATTTACTTTCACAATTAAGTGCAGGTGGACACATGAATAGTTGAGAGGGTTCAGCACCAACACATGAGGAATTCACTGAACCAATCATAATGCATTGCTTTTTGTTTATTTTATAGTATAATTTAGAAACCATTTGAAATTGTATTTCTGTACTTTTATGTTATTTTCATTCACTTTAAGGCCTGGTTCATTTATAGATGTATAAAAGCCTTCTTTTAAATTGTAATGGAAGACTTGGAAGAAGATTGAAATCAAAGTAAACCCAATGAGGTTATTTTCTCTCTCAGTTCTTCATTGAACTTTACTAGAACTTATCCAAGAGACCTTTCCTTGTGGTGTTTGTTCACCCTGGACTTATCAAGGCCTCTTCAGCTCTCCTTCTGGTGTCCATCCTAACTTTATTATATGGGTTCTTGTCTCCTTTATAGGCAACAGGTCCAAGTGGCTTTTCAAATCTTTTGTTTTTTGGTCCAATATCAATATTGGGGTTTTGGGACTTTGTTTTCCAAGGATTCTCATCAGCGGGAATAAAAAAGGAGACCCTGCACATTTTAAACTATAGCGTACATAAACTTTATATCCAACAATACACAAAAGCAACCTGCTTTTCTGATCTTTTTAAATTCTGTAAGCAGCCAGCAACTTCTGCAAATCCACCTATATCAGAGGATTCTTCATCAGATTCACTATCTGTGATCATTGATTGGGCATCAGTGCTTTGAGGGCCATCAAATGTTTGACACCTACTGCATTGTATCTTTTCATGAATCTCTGACCTAAAGAAACATAATGGAGCAGACATTAAGCAGATAAATAAATAAGATCACTGGTCCATGTTGGGATAGAATGTACATAAGATTTGGGGGTTCGTCAACTTCTTTTATGATTATTTTAACTAATTGGTAGGAGAAACAGAAGAAAAACAGATTTAAATTGCTAATCTCAAGGAAAAAGCACCAAATCCAGATTCAAATGTTTCAGTGACTGCCGACTTTTCTAACCACTAGTCATTGTTGTTCCTCCTTTGCATCGATCTCTAGTTCATCAAATTCAAAGATTTCAAAAATATTGAGAATCCTATCACAATTAGAATTTGAATCATTTGATCTAGGCATCCTTCAACATAAAAAAGAATCTTGATAATTTCAACACAAAATTGAGAGAATTATTAGCAATTATCTAGTTTTCTCTTTCCTCCTTTCCATTAAATTCCAGGTACCAAATGCATATGAATCTTTTGCACATTTGTATGTTACCTCAGTGAATATGGATAATAGATCAAGGGGAAAAAATGCATTACTTGATGTTCTCATGAAAAGTAAACAAATCACGAAGATCCTCTGTTGAAAGCAAGTTACCCTGAAAATAAACAGAGCATGAAAGAATTAATAAGATTGCAAGACATGGAATAAGCAGCATCAACTAGAACACATGGGAGAAGCAGCAATTTCGACCTGTGCCACAAGGTTATCAGTTTGCTCCTGCTGAATGACCTTTTGCAGCCCTTCTTTTGACATCTGACGCTGGTAGACCTACACATAACTTAGTAGTTTAGTAAAGAGACAACATTAACAAAAATATCTCAATGAAGGAACTGAAGCTAAATGAATAAAAAAATGTAACATACATTTGTGTAAATAAGGTTAAAGAGTAAAAGAATTCTATATAGAGAAAATAAATCAAATAGTTAGAATTAAAATCAAATTCAATTGAATATAAATAACTTTAACTAAATTAAGAAATTAAAATGAATAATTGACAAATTAATTAGTAATTATTGATTCATTCTATAATAAAAAAGATAAATTCAAATAGAATAAGAGAATATAAGCAGGTAGCTTGGAAGGCTAGGGGTTATGGTCGACATTGACTCATCATTTGATTTAACGTCTCTAATTCAAAACCGAACATGAAACAACAATATATACCTTTTCTTCTATTGTTCCGGCACTCAAAAATCTATAAATATAAACTCTTTTCTTCTGTCCATCCCTCCATACTCTTGCTGCGGCCTGTTTATTGGCGAGGAAGAATACCAAACAAAAGAACATGTGTGTCATTTGCATATAAAATTTCAACTGTCACAACTAAACCGAGGGTATTACCTGTTTGTCATTTGCTGGATTCCAATCAGGATCGAACAAGACAAGTCGATTTCCACCAATCAAATTGAGTCCACAACCACCAGCCTTGCTGCTTAAGAGAAAAACAAATTCGTCCTGCAATTTGTCAATTATTTTCATCAAAGGACAATCACATATGATGCGTAATGAATTACAAGCAAGGAAAATTTGAAATGGTATGCATTTAACCTTGGATGGATTATTAAAGCAGTTGACCAACTTTTGCCTTTTACTGATTGATGTAGAGCCGTCAAGCCTCAAGTGAGGATACCTTCGTTCTCGACACAATTGAGCAAAAAGATCAAGAGTCTGTTACATGGGAGATAGTTTAGCATAGCAAAAGAAGGTAACAAAAGAAAGCATGAAAGATTCAGTTACCATGGAGAAGCAATTTCTTTTGTAGTGTTTATATTTTTATTTTTATAACTGTAAAATCTTGTTCATAGCAGAGGCATAGTTTTGAGCTATGGCTCATGGAATTTGTGAGGTGTTGTAGATGAAGTCATACTTGACCTCAAGATAGAATATGAGAAACCTATGATGCTATACTGTGATAATAATTATGCCATCAACATTGCACACAATCCAGTACAACATGACAGAATCAAACACACATAGATAGACACTTAAAAAAAAAGAAAGTGGTCTAATAACTACCACACTCCTCTGAGGCTTCAATTGGAAGATGTGTTTACCAAAGGGCTCTCCACAAGTCCACAGAATGATTTCACAATCTTACTTGCAAGCTAGGAATGATAGATATCCATTCGCAATCTTACTTGCGTATAGTTTTAATTTGTGTTGTTTCCTTATTTCCTTAATTAGGGTAGCCTCTTTGGGATCTATATATTTGTATCAAGTTTCGGCATTTCAATCAACAGAAACCGTTCAGTCTTTATTCCCTTCTCTATTTTCAAGTAAGGATGTGGTACTGTTGTTTTTTTATATTTTAAAATCATCAGAGAATAACCAGAGAAGGGACTCTCAACTGCCACCCAACAAGGAGGGCATGACTTCTACACGATAGTATAAAATCAGTTCATCTAAGCAAGATTGTTATTATTAGCAGTAATAACTGAAAACATATAAGCCTTGTGAGATTCATTAATTGGAAAAATATTATTTACTGGATGCTTCTAGAACTGACCTCAAAAACTACATAAAATTGATTATTCACAAAAATAAACCATTGCATACAAGTATGGACCTTAATTCATTCTAATCAGTCACATAGGTCGGGTACAACTGCTATTAAAAAAGAGCGCCTCAATTTAACTTCTCATTTGTTACTATATACCTGAGTGTAGTTTGAGACAAGGACAATGCGGTCATCTGTTCTTTGACGTAAATGAGCAAGTAATCTTGCTAAGACATGCATTTTCCCGGATAGCTCAACCCAAGCTCCATGCCCTCCCGTCCATGAGCCAGACCTACAATGTATACCCTTATAGGATGACTAAATTAAGATGTCAAATGAATAACTGAAACTTAAACTAAAAATATCTACCTTCCAGATAACATTTCAGGAGGGAAGAATCGGATACAGTCCTCAAAACCTGAAGTTCCTGGACTCCCACTTCGTATGGTATCATAGATAAGCTACAAGACACTATATCCTGTGAGAATGAAAGTATGTATGGAACCTACCTTATCAGACATGAAAGTAGAAGAAGGAATTCCTTTAAAAAAGTTAATAGAGGATCTAGGGTTAAGAGGAGGAAATGGATGAAAATAAAAGATTAAAAAAAGTCTACTTGCCAATTTAAATGGCACTGAGAGAAGAGCTTTCACAATTTATTATTATGTATGAGGAAAAAATTAACCGAGTATATAGTTACAAAGTGAATTTTAACCAAAAAGTTATACACAGAACCAATAAAACAACTTCCCCCCACCCTCCTCCAGAAAAAAAAATAAAAAATCCAGATCATACCTTTGGATGATTGCACAACTTTTTGAGAGCTGTTATGTAGGCCAAAATCTTTGATTGCTTCAGTTCTTCAGTAATTGCGCGCTTAACCTGTGATTGAGGACATGGATTTATCAAGACAGTTTTGATAATCTTGTTTCTATCAATACCCAACAGTGTAAAACACCTAATGAAAATTATACATTTGCTCAATCAAAAATGGACTTTACATTTTTGGATTGTATAAAATGTTTATATAGGTCTGACTGTAGTGGAGTCAACTTGCAGCAAACAACTTCAACTATCTGTGTCACAAAAGAATAGGTCGTGAATAAAAGATTAAGAGCACAGTTAATCACCAATTACCTACAGTTACTTTTCATGCACTTTAAGGGCCCAAGCTTCAGTCAATATAATAATATATAAGAAATCAAAATATGTTCAAATACTTCAAAAATCAAGGACTGAATCTACCTTCTCATGGAATCAGATGCCATTACCAAATCCTAAGGATTTCTTACTTAATCTAGCTAGTGGCAGTGGAAATCAACAAACATCTACAATTTGTGAAATGTTCACATCTTTGAAGGTTTCTTTGAATGAGCAGCTTCATTGGGGGTAAAATTTGGTGTTTGGCTTCTACTTGGTGTAAGTTTTTTAGAAGGTTTTCGCTTACAGAAAGTCAGATAAATTGTGGGATTGGGTAGCTTTGATACATTGATGTTTAAGTTGGTCTCTACTGACTACTGTTTGTTTTCATTTTATTTTCTAAACAGGATCTTTTATTCTCCTAACTCTTTGTACTCATCTCTTTGTCTTAATGAATTTCTCTTTTATCATATAAAAAACAAGCGCATACATTTCTAATTGTTCAATACAAGGAAAGAGAATTAATTTTTCAAGAACACTACAATTGAAAATGCAGGGGAAAATAAAAAGATTGAACACGTTTTTCTTTAAAGCAAAAGAATATGTGATTGAATAGTGCAACAATTCAGTAAGTTTGGCAGAAAGATAAAGAAAAGTGCAATACCTTAGGTGGCAAGTGATTTGATAACAATGCATTAGTCCTTCTTAATATGAACTGCAAAAACATGTTGTCTGGTCAATCTTCAGGAAAACAGAAGTATATTTTCTTATCAGAACACAAAAGAAATTAGTTGCTAACTTGCACTTCATTACCATTCAGCTATCAGTTCTATATAATAAATTCTTTTAGTTATCAAGCAGGATTACAACTTCAAATACTAGTGATGGGTAATAATACAGCTCTCGAAAAGTACAGAGCGAAATCTCAATCATGTGCATTACCCGATTCACATTAACACTTAATTCAGCAGAGCGTTCAGCACCGAGCTTCTTCTCTTCTGTAGTAGCAGCAGGTTCTCTTCCACAAATAATCGGTGCCTTTAAAGTTTAAAGTACAAGTAAGCCATAGTAAAAATTAAAAATCAGAAGCAACGGGAAGGGGGGATAACCCATTGTACCATTCCAGCATCACATCTCCTGAAACCATTCTCAAGTTGGTTTTTTCTGTTATCTTATGTGTCTAACAGAATATTCCGTACATACTATATATTTAACAACTGGATATTGAAGCTGGTTTTTCATGTCATCTTACCAGTGTCTAACAGAATATTCCGTACATACTATATATTTAACAACTGGATAACTCCTCTTTCCTAGTTACTTGTATATTCTGACATAGGACGAACTAAAGCTTTTGAAAAAATTGGCAACCAAAATCTAAAAAGGCAATCAATGTGTATCGAAAATACAAAAAGCGATCAATGTACCTCATAGTAACGTCGAAAATGTGCGATATCACCCAATATTCCAGGATTAGTAAAGTTAACCATTGCAAAGAATTCTTCTAAGTCATTCTGCAAGTGACATATGTTTGTAAAAATTTAACAGAATAAAAAACATATGAGGATTTTGGATTGTAATTGACAAGACAGAAGGATGATTGCATAGATCCTCACTTGCAAGGGAGTTCCTGACAACAAAATTCTATGTTTGCAGGGGAGAGCTGCCAATGCCTAATCCAGGAAGTTTAGTGAGAAACTCAGAAACATGCCAGTAAAGGAGGGAGAGAAAATAACTCCTACGAATTACAATACCCGGTTTGTTTTTGTCTGATCATTTTTCAGTCTGTGAGCCTCATCACATATGAGAAGGTCACATGCGTCACCAGAGCTAAACTTTGATGAATGCATTCGGAATGTCTCGTATGAAACAATGAGCACCTGCAAATCGGGGAATAGTAACAGAGTACATACGTAGTTCAACCTATCCAAGCAATAGAAGAATGGTTAGAAATTCCATTTCACCTGTAAATTGCTTTGGGGACTTGTAAAATTGTCAATCCCAGAGATAACATCTACTCTTGTGCTTTCACATAGAGCAACAAGACGGACTCTTTCTCCAACCCACTTTTTGATTTCAGCTTCCCAATTGCTGACAAGGCTGGTAGGAGTCACAATGATGGCCTTTCGAACCATTGGCTTGCCATCAAACCCTTGACAAAGTAGAGAATATAGTAATGTGATGGACTGCAATGTCTTCCCCAAACTGTGCAAGAAAACAAAGGGAGCCCTGTAAATGTAATGAAAGAAAAGGGTAGTGTGATAATGACAAGATTGGATAAAGAAAGAAATTACCCCATGTCATCTGCCAAAATGCATCCATGTATATTTGGTGTGGTAGACAGGCCTGCGACACAATCAAACATGAACTGAACCCCTTCTCTGCAATGAAAGAGTAAAAAAACAAGTGCTTATTAATATTAGGTTGATTCGAGAATGAAATGAGTTAAAGTATGTATTTATGGGGCAATAATGTTGACCTCTGATGTGGACGAAGGTAACGAACAAGCAACGGGTCAACAGTTATGGTGGTGAAATTAGCATTAGAAGGGTCAACCTCATCCTGGGAGTCTAGTGGGTGCCACAATACCAGAGGATCAATCCCAGGAGGCAAAGACTCGGCAACATCAGCAACAGCAACGTTGAATTTGAAGTCGTCAAAGGCAGATCTAGGAATAGGAATAGGAGAGGAAGAACCCCAGGGAACAAACCTTTTGCGAGCGGAAAGCCTGCGAGTGAGGTCTTGATTGTAACCGGATGCATGAGATTTAGAGCAAGGAGGTTTGAAGGGTTTCCTACAAACAGCCGATAGAAGTCGTGGTAGCAACGATTGTCTCTTCACCACGAGGTTGCCCCTACAATACAATTCAATTCAATTCTCTCTCAACTGCGCTCGCTAGCTAGCTAATCGCTAATAAAACTTTACTGCTGCTGCTTACCTGACCAGGGCATCCACATTCTGCGATTTCCGTTCTTCGATAGCATTCTCATCCTCATCGTCGCCCGAATCAGAAGAACACCAAACCACTTCATCTTCCTCTTCCTCCATTCTCCTCACGCCGCCCCGCCAAACCTTTTCATTTAAATCTTATAAATACCGTCAATTCATTTGATCAATATTCACTAGGACTACTTAAGTCTTAAATATTAAATGGACAAAAATGTCCTTGAGAGTCTCTTATACTAACAGTGCAGGAAGTGATTAATGAAGTGCATGAAGCAATTGCCCACTAGTGTTATTTATTCCCACGTAAGCTTTAATAACACTGCTAAATTTTATTTTCAACATTTTTTTTTTGGTGCAATTTTTATTTTCAACATAAAATCTCATTTTAAATATGTTTTAATTTTATAAGAAAAAAATTAATACGAACAAAAAGATTTAAAGAATAAAAATAATATTTTGATATTTTATCCAAAATGCACCCTCAGGGAATTGGTCGACTCATCATTGATTTTGTCATGTTCATGTTGGCAGATTTTGGCAAAGGAGGTTGCAGGTTGGGAAGGAACTCTTGATCAATGTTTTAGAATGACGCAAGGGATTACGAATTCTGCAAACATCCTGACGCAAGGAAGTACGTATTCTCCGATTTGAACAGACGAGAAGTGTCCTCCACTCCACCATAAAACTGATTACTGAATTGATTAAGGAAAGATAGAGTGTTGTTGACCAAGTCTGTTATATGTATATATTGGCGGAGGCAAAATGGATGGAATGGTATGGAGTATGGAGTATGGATGGGACACTACACATAATGTTTATCCCGTTCCCGGGTCAGGGGCACTTGATACCAATGAATGATATGGCGATACCCATGACCCTGGTGCTGGTTCTGCTGGGAACCATAGTGACCACTCCACACTCAAGTACTCAACGTACCTACTATTTGGGGGACGATAGGAAAAGATAGAGATCTGACGGTGAAATTCCCGTGCGCAGAGGCTGGCTTACCTGAGGGATGCGAAAATACAGAGTCAATCCCCTCCCCAGACTTGATGCTCGCTTTCTTCAAGGCAATCACGATGCTACAAGCCCCACTGGAACAACTCATCCTTCAACACCGTCTCCATTGCCTTATTGCCAGTGCTTTCTACCCGTGGCACTGGGCATCTACATCTTTCTGCCACTTCACTCATTTGATACAACACCTTCGCTCCATTGCATTTGCATGCCACCCCAACCAACCTTCTTTTTCGCAATAAACTACTTCTTCCACTTTTTATTTAAGCTAAATTCTCTCTTCTGTACCTGTACAAAACTCAATATCCACTATACTTACATAGTTACATTGAATTGGATTAGTGATATTAAAAAAAAAATTGGATTAGTGATAAAAAGGACAAGTTTATATTCTTCAAAGTTTATTTTAAAATTATTTATCCTTTTTTCTATCAACTACAAATTTACTGATTGATAAATAATATTTATTTCGTCACAAAACTTACTGGTTTAATATCACTTTTATTCAATTAAATTAATTTTGTTATTTTGATATTTAAAGCATTTAAAAGTGTTTGTTTGATACTCTAAGATGTGTTTTTGATATATTTTGGATCATTTCACTCAGAATATTAAAAAATTTATATGTTTTTATACATATTGCTCCATTAAATTTATAAGCAGGTTTAATTGTTTTAGGCTAGTTTTGCTCCATTAAATTATTAAAAATTGTAATCAATCTAGGACTAGATAAAACTATCAAACCAAATTAATTCTCAAACTAACGAATTAATTCAAATATCAATCATTAATTTATTCTCAAACTATCAAATTAATTTAAATATCAACCAAATGACTAGCTAAAAGACCAGTCAAATTGACCTGTTAGTGTTTCTACTAAAATGGATTAAAATGTGTAAAAAAAATATCTTAAAATCAAAATAACACTTGTATCAAAATGAAAAAAATCAAAATACTTCACAGTTCACTCTAACATAGTAGATAATTAATATACTAACCAATTGGCTATGACATAAGCTTACTGCATACTTTAATATGAGTAGTTAATACAGTATCAGTTTAAGATTTGAGTAATTTTAATTTTTAAAACTGCTTTAAAAAATAACAGTAATTATTTACGTACTGCCACTAATATTTTAAGAGTAATAAATATAATTACTAATACATATGTGTGCAAAAATATAATCTTTAAATTTTTTAAAATATTTTTAGTGAAGTAAGAATTTTTTTTGTTAGCGCTTATTGGAATATCTTTATTGTTAGAACTTAAAAGTAAATCAACGTTGTCCCATTAAGTTAAAATGAAAAGTCAATTAATTATGGTTGTCTGATTCATTCCCATATGCTATAAAAATAAAAGGAAAAATATATCTTACACTCAAATGTTATTAAACATTCAGTGAGTGAGAGAGAGAAAAAAAATATAAATATAATAAATAATATGATACTCAAATATTAATAGTAAGTCAGTGAGAGAATAAAAAAATAATATATATATATATATATATATATATATATATATATATAAATGTAATAGATAATACAATCATATTGGAACAGTGAGATAGAGAACCAAATAACATGAAGGACCCTCCAGTACAAACAAAATAAACTGCTTATTCATTAAAATAGGCGTACAAATGATTACAAAATACATGACAAACACGTCCAGGTAATACACATAAGTAGTAATTAATAATATATATAGTACAGTTGAACCGTAAATTAATCCACATGATGTTATAGTACATTTGATCCATATATATAGTACATACGTGGGATGAGAAGCTAGCTAGCGATGAAGATGATGAGGGTTGAGAGAGTTGTAAGTGATCGGAGGAGTAGTAATGGAGGCGGCAGCGGGGTGGGTATGCGGGTAGTATCCTTTACAAGGGACGTAATGAAGATACTTTGGATTTGGGCAGGGCTTGAGCTTGGAGAAGAATTCTGAACATTGTCCGTGCGGCCTTTGATTTGGTAGGCCGAGGATGCAATTGTAGCTGACGTCCAACACTTTGTTTTTGATGAGGCTCCTGCATGCAGGGCCAACCTGAGTGAAATAGTTGTCCGATAAGGAGAGATTCCCATTGTTGCGGAGCCCCGGCAGCTGACACACCATCTCCGGAACTTCTCCGTAAAACTGGTTCTGCTCCAAGTTCAGGTACTGGATGCTTTCCAAGCACCCAAAGGAGTGTGGTATGGGACCCGTTAACCAGTTTTTGCTCACATCAAAGACGGTGGCCTTTTCGAGGTTCCCAATTTGGTAGGGCAAGCAGCCCTCGAAGTGGTTGCCCAGGAAGAGCACTTCTGTCAGGGTTTTGGAAGCTTTGCCAATGCTTGAAGGGATTGGACCCGTGAGTTGGTTGTTGGCAAAAGTGAGGTACCTGGCCGGTGTGGACCCAAAGTTATCCGGGAGTTTGCCACTGAATTTATTGTTGTTGATGAAAATCACATCCAGATCCAACTCAAACAGTTGCGCTGGAATTGGGCCGCCGAGACGGTTGAACCTCAGGTCCAGGAACACCAGCTGTTGCTCCAGGGGCTTGGCCTTGAGCACTTCTTTTGGAAACTCGCCCTCCAGTTTGTTGTTACTGAGGTCTAACTCGAAGAAAAATTTGTACTCGCTGATGTTTCTTGGGATGCCACCGCTGAAGTTGTTTGAGTTGACGTGGAAGAATGTGAGCTCTGGTATCCTGTCCAAGAGGCCAGAGAGCGGGATCATCGCGTTACAGTCTTTTTTACCAGAGAGCCCGGCTCCATTCAGGTCTATTCCCGCCACTGCTTGCTGTCCATCTGGATATTTGGCACATCGCACCCCCTTGAACTTACAAGGATCGTTACCCTTCCTCCAGTTACTCGTATATCCAGTCGGGTCATTCACAAAAAGAGTGAAATTCAGAAGCGCTTTGCGAGCTCTCTGCAACCGTATCGAAGGTGGAGGTGGAGGTGGAGGAGGAGGTGGAGGTGGAGGTGGGTGACACTTCGGGGGAGGTGGAGGCGGGCGACACTTCGGGGGAGGTGGAGAGGGATGATACCAATAAAAATAACCGCCGTGACCGTGACCGTGCACGTGGCCACTTGCTATGATAGTTTCCGATCCGCCCACCCTTTGCTCTGCCCCAATAACCATAAATGAATGAAGCAATAAAGCAGACATTGAGAACAATAAAGCGCACATGTACGTGGTGCCCATCTTTAACTTCTCTCTCTCGGTGTTGAATGAGAGCAATTGTTTTGCTAGTCCTGTGCAGCTGTGCATATATATATATATATATACATTATACATCAACCAAAAAAGCTACTACATCATGCATGCATACGAGGAGAAAAGTCAAGTTTCACAAGCTTCAACTTTGGAGTGAAAAGCTCACGTGCTTTCTTTTAATTCAGTGGGGAGCATTTTCTTCTTCTTCTCCACACACACACACAACACACACACTCCATTCCTTTACTCTTTTTTGGTAGGTCCTCGAGTTCTTAATTACATGCTCTCAACTCCCAAATACCGATGGAAAATTAAAGTATACAATGACAACTATACACAAGTAGATTGACGTACAGATATTTGAAATTAGGGCTCTTCTAGGACAATTTCCGATCTCGCAACGTCGGCAGATAAGATAAAAGTCCAAATTCCACTGTTTCAACTTTCCTTCTTCTCAATATTACACTACGAATTCGATTACAGGGGACCTGTGATTTGTGGAACTTCTCATTAATTTCAGCATTACGGTCATAAACTGATAAACTAAAAAAGGATAGTTTAAGTTGTTTAAAAAACAAATAAAGGATTTAAGTACTCTTTAGATCTCCAACGAAAGAGATCACGTCTACTAATTTACGATTTAGAGAGGCACTATCATCTTATGCACCGATTTTGCAATAATTGGTAACAGAATAAACAATAAGGTATTCATAAACAAATGACTAGCATTTTCAACCTTTATTATTCTTTCACTTTCTATTTCTATTTCTCTTTCTTTCATCCTAAACACTACAAGATCAATGGGTACATACTGTTGAGCAGAATATAAAATTAATTTAGTTAAGTAGGGGTCCGGGTCCAATGAATCTGTTATGTGTTATGGAGTCATGCATGCATGCTGGTGGTGGTGTGAAAAAAATAAAAACAGTTTGGTTAAAAAATCAAATCCAATCGATTTTGAATTAGTTTAATCAATTCAGTTAAAAAATATTTTTTTATTCTGTTTGAAAACCGATTTGAAACCAAATGGATTTTAAAGTGGCTTTTTAATTGAATCGGTTTTATAAATTAATTTGGTTAATTAAATCGGGATTTTTTTTTTTAAATGCTGATTTCATTTCATTTTTCAAATAGATTGAGATGAAAATCAGTTTGTTTGAAATTGGTTCGGTCTGGTGTTTTTTCCCACCCCTGATGCATGCGATGAAAAATATCAGAGTCGTGTGAATTAATTTGCATGAGGAGTTTGCCTGTGAGGGGCAAGTGAAGCTGATGTGATTGTGAGGGGGATACCTCTGCAGCTTTGCTGGCAACTCAATGGCAAACCATGCACAAGCATACGAATACGATCGACCGAACTGGATCTAGCTGTTCTCAAGGATCTTATGTCGGTCTTGGTCACACTTCCCAGAGTTATGACTTATCTTAACTTGTCCCTTTGGGCCTTGACCTGGCCCCTCAATGTAACAAAAAGTATTTTATTTGTTATTACTTTTCATTTTCAGTACATAGAATAGAAGAGATATTTTTTATTTCTCACATCATAATAACTATAATTATTTAATTTTAAAAACATTGAATCTAAGATTGTGATTACATTCAATGTAAAATTATTTTAAAATTTTTATAAACTAAAGATTATGATTACGTAAAATTATTTTAAAACTAATTTATACTAACACTTGCACACTACCTTTAAACACTCTTAATTATACACTAATCTATGTAAAGTGAACTATCCTTTATGTAACTTGATCACTCGTATATAAATCGGGATAATATATATAAACTAGGGTGAAGTGCCCGTTCAATTGTAACGTAAAAGCATAGTAAAAATCAAAAAACAAAAACAGAGAGTAAAACAAAAAGGTAAATATATATATATATATATATATATATATATATATATATATAACTAACACGTGGTATGTGGTCGGACAGTTTTTATATTTATTGAG
Source organism: Amphicarpaea edgeworthii (assembly GCA_014843725.1). Taxonomy (NCBI): domain Eukaryota; kingdom Viridiplantae; phylum Streptophyta; class Magnoliopsida; order Fabales; family Fabaceae; genus Amphicarpaea; species Amphicarpaea edgeworthii. Next base: position 22,298,283 of record CM026329.1, on the reverse strand, counting down.
ATGAGATAAAAAGTTTAATTATATTTTTTATTTTTTGATAAATTTACTTCTAATAAATAAATTTGACATATTTTATTTTTAATTTTTTTTTAAATCTTGAAAGTTTTTATCCTCTATCATTTTTAAAATTGAAGATAAAATTTGTTTAAAAATAAAAAGTTTGAAAGATAAAATTTTCCAAAAAAATTAAGTGTAAAATTTATCAAAAAATAAAAATGAAGATAAAATATTCAATCACGTGAGAGAAAAAATATTAGAGAATAAAGTTTATAAAATTTAAAAAGTTATAACTAAAATATGTCAAATTCAAAAATTAAAAGTAAAATTCATCAAAAATTAAAAAATTAATAGTAAAAAATACAATCAAAAGAAAATTTGATTATGTATTAACAATGTAAAATATTTTTTTACAAAAATTAACCATACCCTCTTTTATAGTTAGTTAATTTTTAAAAAATTATTTAAAAATAATAATTAATTAATAATATAATATAAAATTATTTTATATTATCATTAAACTCTCAAAAATCATTTGTTTAATAGTATCTTAATTCATTACCGGGAATATAATATAAGAATGTCACTTGCGAACGTTTGTTACAAGTTTTATAAAATTATTCCTTGGGTACCGTTGATTCAAGTATGCAATAACTTTTATTTTCATCATACTACTTTCATATACTTTTATTTCCACGAAGAGCAACCGGCAGGGTTTACCCATAGATTTTGTGTCCTAGACTAACTTAAAAAAATATGTTCACTCAGTCCTTTAAATATTGTCCTTTTTATTTTTTTTTGTTGCAAAGTAATTAATAATTTTTTCATAATCAAGATTCTTTAAATATTTATTTTTAATAGAAATTAAAGTAAAATTATTTAATCTACCTTTAATATAATGGACCTCAAATAAGATTTTAATAATTTTAATTTTGAAAAACTTCTTTCAATGCAACAATAATAATAATAATAATAATTAATATTATATATTAAATAAATTTTAGTTTCCTAAATTATTTTTGCGTTATTATGAATTATTTTTTTAATCCTACATATGTCACTTAATCGATAGAAATTAAAAAAGAAACTTATTAAGAATTTATAATAATGCAAAAAAATTTAAAATCTCAAACTAAAAAATTGATATTTTTTAAAAATCTCAAAACTTATTTAAGCTTTAATATTATTCTATAAATTATGCATTAATGCATTAGGAAAAACAAATAAATATTTTCAAATAATTCAATATAAAATTTGACTTTGATTCAATTATTAAAACTTCCAATGACTTTTAATCCTTCAAACTACCAACTACAACCCCTTTGCAAGTCAACTAAAAAATGCAACTAGCTAGAAAAGAAAGAAAGATGACTCATCAATTCAAAATAACAAAAATTAGTAATGAATTCAATTAACAAACTAAAAAACTAAGAATTGGTGATACTGGTTTTTGGTTCCATTCAGGTACCCCTTATGCCTTGTTTGCACTGATTAATATAATTGTTTTGGTTTTGTTAAGAAAAAAAGTAATGAATTAAATTACTAACAAACACGAAAATCAAATTATACCAGGAATTAATGTAAATAAAATCAATACTGAATTGCAATTTGACATAAAAAGATGATTAAAAAACTTAGAAGTAAATTTTTAAAGACTACACCGTATGAGCAAAAAGATTCGATGATAAATAAAAATAAATTATGTAACAGTGTATTTAAGTTTTACTCAAATTATCTATTTTAATGTTAAATATTAATTCGGTATAAATTATATTATTTGTTTATTTTTCAAAATTATGAGTTAAATAACAAAAGTATTATTAATTTTTTTGATTAATTATTATCATGTTAATAATTTTTTTATTTCTTAAAATAAAAAAATTTATAAAATACTAATTATAATTATATAATTTTTATTTTTATTATTTATATATACTAACCAAAAAAAAAAATAGAAGCCCATCTGAAAATGGGGCCTTGGACTCGCCCATCTGAAACCGAAATGTCATGTTCCCATTCCCAAGAGAATAAGGAAAATTATTTTCTAAAATAAATTTAATTTCTTTTTATATGTATTTTTATTTAAATTATTCTAAATTTTGAAAGATATTCTGATGAATATTAAAATGTAACCAAACATTATTTTTTAAGATACTAAAAAATATATTCATGTTATAGTCCGAGAAATAAACATTCCTAACGAAGAAATATTCCGTCAAACAAATGGGCGATAGGCTTTGCGCGTTGGGTAGGGTGAATTTCAGTTTTAATTAATTAGAATTAGAAGTAGAATAATACCTTGCAATTCCATATTGTTCTTCTCTTCTTCCTCTATCTCCCCTTCCATGTCGTCGATAACGGGCATCCAGGGGCAACCTCTTGAGGTTACGGGTAAGCAAATGAAATTGAAATTGAAATTGATTTATGACTGTGAATTAGTTGTAAGAGTGGATTATGGATGGCAGTGGTGTCGTGCTCCAAGTTGAAGGATACAGAATGGATTTCAAGGCAAGATCCGTACGTATGTGTTGAGTATGGAAGCACAAAGTTCCGAACTAGAACCTGCACAGGTAGGTGCTTTCAGTTCACGTGTTGCTTGCTTTCTTACCTTTTGATTGAATCGTTGACCTTCCATTTGATTCCGTTCCAGACGGCGGAAAACATCCGGTATTCCAAGAGAAGTTCGTATTTCCCCTCATTGAAGGGCTTCGGGAGCTCAATGTCCTTGTTTGGAACAGCAATACTCTCACCTTCGACGATTTTATAGGAAGCGGAAAGTAAGTAATAATAATAGTATATATAGGCATCTTCCTCTTCCTTCTATCTATTCTCAATTGGATCTCCTCTTCTTCTTCAGGATTCAATTGCACAAGGTTCTCTCTCAAGGTTTCGATGACTCTGCTTGGCCACTTCAAACCAAAACTGGCAGATACGGTGGTGAAGTAAAAGTCATATTGCATTATGCAATTGCAAATCAAAGGGTAAGTAAGCTTATTTTTAATTAGTAGATCATCATTTCATTTTGTGATAATTGCATTTGCATTTGCAGCAGAAACCAGTGTCGGGAAGCCATGCTCCATCAGCACCTCCGTATGTGCCTCCCGTCCCTTCTTCCTATCATTCATACCCACCACCACCACCACCACCCTCCTCAACTGGATCTTACCCACCACCCTCTGCAGCTGCTTACCATACACATGGATCTTACCCACCACCACCTCCTCCTCCTTACCATACAACTGGATCTTACCCGCCACCTCCCACAGCTTATCCTCCCTATCCAACCTCATCATACCCTCCACAGCCCTCATATCCTCCTCCCCCTTCTTCAGCTTATCCACCACCTCCTGCAGGTTATCCTCCTGGTAATTTTTATCTTCTTACCTGCTGTACCTTCTCTTTCTTGTTGTCGTGCTTTTCTCTTTCCTATGTCCTAACTAGAATCGATCCTTTTTCAGGAATATACCCTCCACCACCATACTGACTTGGAAGCAACATGCCTTGTACATCTTTCATCCTTCTCCCAACTTTAGTTGTTTTCTATGTTTCTTATATTTTTACTTCACCACATTGTGGATTGTTATGCTCCATATCCAACGCTGTTTCATATGAATGATTTTGTCTTTACTTTAGATGGATTTCTGGAACAAAATTTTGATGCAACAGTACACTTGACTGCCATCTTTGTTTTTCATTTACTTCACTGCATTTTGAGTATGCCAAAAGGGACTTCAGAGTTTCTAGTCCTTTCAATGCTTGTTCAAACACCCTGTATCTCACTGTGTTTTGACTTTTGAGATATCTAGCTTGTCAAGTGTTTATATTATACACATTCAGATCCAATTAAAGGCCACAATCTCTTATTTTCCAATCTTCTTTTTGTCTCGGTAAGGATGAAACATGAATCGTTTATCTGGTTGCTAGAAAAGTAGAGTTGATGAGCGTTGATCAATGTTGATTACTCAAGACTTTCTCTCTAAACCTAAACCCATTTCTTTTATTTTAGTTTGTTTCTTTAAATTTTTTTTTTTTTTGTTAAGTTTGATTCTTTTATAAGTCTCAGTTTGGTTTTTTAGATTTTTAAAATGAGTCAAAATTATCATTTTGAAATAATGATCATTTTCTATATTTTCATGTGATTTTAAAATATTTTTTAATAGATTCAAGACATAAAAATTGTTTCATTATATTCACTTACATAAAAATTCTAAAACCCAAGTGAGTTTAAATAAATAAATAAAAAAGATAATAAATATAGTGAAAATTGTATGAAGAGTGTATCTAACAACAACTAAAGTAATGAAAAATTTAATGTTAAATTATTTTTTAATTATTCATGAGATTAATTTTTTATACAATTTTTATTATATTTGACTTCTTTTGTTTCATACATCAGTGTTGAGCTTTACCATTTTCATATGAATATAACAAAATAATTTTTATGCACAAATTATAAAAAAAAAAAGAGAAAAAAATCAAATTTGCATCATAAAATTGAAAACAATATTTGTTTTAAAAAATTATTTTGACTTATTTTAAAAATATAATTATCAAATTGAGACTTTTAAAATATAAAATATCAAATTGAGAAAAATTAAAACATATACAATCAAATTTAAATTTAAGAGAAACTAAAATATAAAAGATAAAAAGTGACATTTAACCTATTTTATACTGCAATATTCTCCTTTCGTCTTAATTTTTTTTTTTTTTTTTTTATCAATAAAAGTTCGGACATGCTTCAACACCACGTCCTTATTGAATAAGTTTCATTATTACCAATGGTACCATGCTTTGTTGACATTTGACTCAAATCTTGATACCATTACCACTTTCACTTCTTAAATAACTTAACCATTTTTTTTCTTTATACACATTCAAGTATTTTTTAATTAACAATTAAAAATTATTTTTTCATCAAATCAAAATTAAATTAATAAAGTGCAATCTCATTTTGGAAACAACTTGGAAATGATATTACTTGTGTAACCGTCATAATATGGGAGAAATTATACCTCACCATAATACAATAAATAAGAGCAGTTAATGAGGTTGTAGATTACATATATCATTTAATATTTTTTTGACTTGATATAATTTTTAATAAATTTTTATCAATGATAGAAAATATCAGTAGAAGATTTTCTGAATTTATTGCTAGCGCTCTTCTAATTATAAATTTGTTTAAGCTTTTTCATCAAAAAATATTTTTTTGATAAAACAAATGGATTTTATTTTTAATCTGTATTTATTAAACTTTTGAAGAAAATAATCAGAATTTTAAAAACTAAATTTGTAAATCTTTTAACTAGTTTTTTTTTTAAAATAATCTAATTGAAACTATCTTTTAAAGTAAAAAAAAAAAAAAAAAGAAGAAGCTGTAATTGTAACCAAACAAAAAATAAATAAAATTCATAAAAACTGTAAAAAAAAATGTTATATTTTTAAAATTACCAATGAGCCATGAATAAATAAGTAGATAAAAACTTGTCATTAGCAAAACATTTTCTCTTTTAATCCTTTTACAAAGTAAATCGTAACATTGTATCCATGGGAAACACAGATACAGCGACTTTCTTTGTTTGTCCATTTTACCTCATTAAAGATACAATCGATTAATATATTTCTAACAGCCATGAATTGGCAAAATCGCCCAGAGACACTTCTACCACACATTCAATTGTTCTTCTAAACTAACATGTTCCTATCAAGAATACCCAGTCGCAGCATTGTTGACCTGTCAAAGCTGGCTTCCTAGCCCTAATTCATTGTCAAAGTTGGCAAATTTCAGACAGCATAGTACCCCATCTCATTACTGACATTTGAATAATATTCATTAAAGTTTAGATAATCCCAGAAACGAGAAAGCCCAAAATTCCCATGTTTAGGTCCCTTAATATAGCATATGTGCAGTTCTTTTAGACTTCTATCAAACTTCTGCTTTATAGAAAGCACCTGCAAATAAATTCAAACTACAAGTTAATATATTTTACTCCGACTTTAAGACCAATTATTTGAGAACACACCTAACATATCCCAGATAGATGATCTTATCTAATGTGTGGGTGTTTTCAAGAGACCTTTTGGCAAAGCTTAGGTTATTTTGAGGGTATCAGACCCTACAACTAATGAGAACATTGAGAAGGCCCTCTTGAATAAAGGAAAGTATGTATAATATTGTATATTGCCATACATTATATGAAGACATTCCTATGGATGCAAAACCAGTTAAGAATAGTCACTCTAATATCTATATAAAATGCCAAAGTGCCCAAAATCTTTTTAAAATAACAAACAGCCTAGCCTACATAATATTTTCTTTCAATATGGTTTCTAAAGCATAAATGTACTAGATAAATGATGTATAGCGATTCTAGAAAATTTGCCGGGTTTACCTGGGATATATTGATTCTAGAAAGTTTGCCTGACAAATCTTCTGGGTCACTTCCAGAATCCCAAGTACCAACTGTAATACAAGATCGGAAATCAAGTGCACATTGCAAAATGCTCTCAATAATGCTGCCAACTGCCTTTGTTTCATCAGACAGGAAACATCTGAAACAAATATATATGCAAACAAAAAATAAAACACTGCCTATCAGAAACAGATGCTGTTTGCCGTCTTAAGGGTTATAAGTTATAACTTATAAGTATCACCAAATGAATACAAGCTTGAAACACCACTAATAGTTACGCTATTTACACCACAATTTGCACATCATTTTTACACTAGTCATTAGTGTGCATGTAAATGATCGGCATGCATCAAGTGGTGATCAGGTTTACAATAATATACCCAAGCATCACATAATGCATGCTGATCACCAGCGTAAAAGTGTTGAGCAAATTTCTGGACATTTATCATTCTTTTTTACACTAAAGCCAACAATAATTGAATGTGAAAGCATTACTTAACCATTTAAATATGGATGGAAATCCAACACATGCATCTAATGTGCCCATCTTGTTTCCCCTTTACTATTACTTTCCCCTAATCTTCTGGCCTTAAAAAGAAGAGCAACACGCACCACTTCCTTGAAGCAGCTGCCACGGTACCAAGTGCCAATAATCATGAGCACTAGTGTGATAAATTGTTGCCTGGCATTTTTTATCATACTTACCGGAGAACCCCATTGGAAGTTGCAACATGCTTGAATTCTCAATATTTTAAAAACCCATTGCCACGTCTTGGATTGGAAGATAGGAGAAGAGAAATGGATTAGTATTGAAGACGGGGCAACTGTGTCAAGACTTAATGGGACAATGCTAGCAGCATTCTTTCCAACCTGGCAGTCTCTATTATTGAATGAATTTCATGAAAAAAAAAACATGTTTGTTTTGCAAAACCTGCATGAAATTCACCCAATAATAAAGAATGTACTAAAGAATGTGTTGCTAACATTTTGCTTTCAATGAGAATAGAGACACCTTATTATGATTTACAAAATCATAATGAATTTGGTCACTCCCGAAATATTAAACCCATGAAGACTGGCTTCGACTCTAAGTTGTTCTAATAAAATCACACATACTGGTCTTAGAAAGCAATTCATCATAGTTGAGATATTTCAAGAAATGAGAAAGCAGCACAACCCCCCCATATTTGGATGCCTTAATGTTCAAAGGTGAAGTTCTTTTAAGACTTTTATAAAACTCTTGATTTAGTTATGGAGGCAACAGCAAATAAACTCAACTATCATGTCAATATTGGATCAGTTTGTTTAAAATTAAAATAAGTGTTTATAAAATAAGTTATGATTTGCTTATTTAAATAAGTAGAAAACTATTTATTTTAAGCAGAAACAATTTAGACACACTACAAAAATAAATAATTGCTTATTTTATTAAAATAAGTGTTTATTTTATCAAATAAGTTTAAACAAATCAGCCCATTGTTCCCATTGTTGTCTACGAACTACTTAGCCTAACCAATTTCAAAGACACAAATAGCAGATACATATTTATTTATTTTTTGTAACTATGTTATTAGTAAGAAGTATCCACCAACTTTGTTGATGACTAATCTCTGTTAGAACTTATCTAACTACCTTTAATGGGATTCTCCCATCCCAACCACGTTTTTTCCATCCACAAGGCTCAAACCTGAGACCTTGCTTAAGGAATCTGAGTTCATTACCACTTAGATCAACAACTTGTTGGTTAGTCGATACATATTTAAAAGCTTTATTGTGTATATTAAAGTAAACATTAACAATGAGACAGGAAAGCTTAGGGAAAAAGTTTGTAGAAAAGTAGTTCCATGTAAAATGAAAATATGTAAAATTTATTATCCATCTACTTTAACATATTACAAAATGGACAGGCCAATAATGAACAAGCATTTGACCACATAGACAGAATTAATAATTGAAAATTTACAAGTATTCACTATACGCAGAAAAAAAAATGCCCCTAAACTAACTTTCTGATAATTGTTGCTATAAATAGTAATAACAAATATACGTAAACTTACATGCATAACGAATCTGCAAGATATTCCATGTGCACTGATTCAAGATCCATCATATCTTTAACCTGCATAATAAATGGCAGAAATATCCAAAAGATTTATAAAGTAATTGAACTACTAAGCCATATAGACTCTAAAATTTGTTTATAAGTTCCTACATAAAAATCTTAAAAGCATCCCACATAATAAACAAAATATTTCAAAATTTCCTATGTTATGCCAACTGCTAAGCATAAACAGTAAGCCTGTTAGGAACCACCAAATAATGGAAGACAGAGAGAAGATTGAAGTATATTATTGGTAGAACAAAAATGTACAGAACAAAGGAGAGAAATCTCTCCTCCAAGGGTGTCCCCTTTCCAAAGAATTTCTCCTTTTACACACAAACAGTCAAATTCACAGTATGAATCTCTCTAATCTGATTTCCCCAATTTATAACCAATCCCTTCTAACTAATGGAGTAACTGACTAACAGCTTGCCTTGTTCAGCTCTCATTATAGTCATTAACCAAAGCTGCTGCTGCTTGACAGCCTTGAGCAGTAGAACCCTCTTATAGTAATATTAGTGGTACAAGCATACAGCAAACACAAAAATCAAAGAATTACATCACAAGGTCAAAGGGCATAGATATAATGAAAAATAGTATGGTTTTGATTTGTGGGGTTTAAAATAAAAGAAATTAAAAAAAAACAAACTTGCATCTCACATCTCACAAAGAAGGATGAATGGATCCAATTAAATAAGGGGAAAAAAACATCGCAAATTTGAGAAAAAGATGAAACTGCCCCCTAAATTTACCTAAAAACTGTCATTTTTTTTGGGGAAACAAGATCTAGTCAATACATAAGGCATGCCTAGCTATAATTCATGCAGTGCCTAATTGTATCAGAGTTGTACTCAAGTTGCATATAATTTTTTTAAAAATTAATCTTGATGAGTACCTAAGTCCAAGTATACCCAATGAGTACCAGTACCCCTGAAAAGTAATTTCCTAGAACACATGCAATACATAAGCAGTTACAAAACAAGTGATTTTTTTTACTGAAAACAAAGTACAAATTATATTTTGAATTGAAGAAAAAGATGCCCAGAGAATGATAACTAAATAAATAGCTATACCAATTAGAAGCATTAGTCTCAAACCTTATGCTGAAGGGAATGAAGGAACCTGCACCATGATACATGAGATAATTGTGACTCTACATACTGCTGCAAAGTAGATACGAAATGGTTTATCTGGTGCCTGTCATTGAAAGTGGAATAAGGATGCTTAGAAGTACAAACATCGATATAAAAGAAGTTTTCATCTTCAATATTTAAAATTTATATGAGGAACTATTTGAACTAGTGCTCATTAAAGAATCTGAGAAAGGCCCATGATATTAATTACTAACAATGCGCCCATGCATTAAAAAAGAAACAACTTTCAGTACCTCATCTTCATCAATATATTAAGATGCCCTGTCTCAAGTTGGTGTAGTTCAGAATTTTGATTTTTATTGGTTGTATGCACCAAATCCTGTCCACCAAAATTGAAAGAAAAGAAGTTCCATTACAATTTAAACAACCCAAAGTCCTTGGATTCTTTTGGAAATCCTAAATGTAAGCAATTCTGAGCAACAAAAAAACAAATTGGAATATCATACTATATATACTTTAGAATGTAAGTACAGACTTTCTAAATTGCAGGCTCTCAATCATTTTAATAAAACTTAACTGTGATAAAATACGAAGAAATATGCAATGCACTATGCAGGTAAAAGAGAATATAATAATATATTTCTTAGGGGTAAATTACAAAAATATACTTCTTGATTCAAATATTTCCTGTTTAGAAAAACAAAGGCTATAAGTAGTTCTTAAATTGAAATATTTATTAGAGTTGTCAAAACGGGCCAGCCCGGTCCGTTGGGCCCGGCCCACCTTGTTGGTGAGTCGGGCCAATCTGGCTCACTCCTTAGGGAATTCTAAAAAAATGAACTAGACCGGCCCACCACGGGTTGGTAGGTTAAATGAGTTAACCCACCAACTCACTTAAAAGTTTTTAAAAAAATAAATAAATAAAATTTTAACACATTATATATTTTATCTAAAAAAAAAACACTATATATTTTTTTTTACACGAAACACATTCAATTTAAAAAAAAAAAAGTGAAATCACATTACAAAATACTAAAAAAACAATGGAAAAACAACCCTTGGTGGCTTCGCAGGTCAGCCCATGGTGGGTTGGGTTCAATTTTCGAATCCACCGAAAAATATGTTAATTTTCTAGGCCGGCCCAAACCCGTGGTGGGCCGAGTCAACCTGTAAGTTCTGGCCCGTTTTAACAGCTCTAATATTTATGCAGAAGTGTTGAGAAGAGAATGAAGTCAGAAATGGATAAGAGAATAATTTAAATTTATATTCCTAAATACCAATTCATATCAATAATAAATGCATGTTTTCATGTGATACAAGAATCTACTATTTCCTAAGCACATTAATTACTATTATTTCCAAAGAGAGAACATATTAATTGCAGTGGAACATTTTCAACCAGAATATAGCATAACACTTAGACAGGTGGGTGTGTTCCGATCATCCAACTATAAAATGTTTTATTAATTAATTCATCAAAAGCGTAGAACCTTGGTACATTTTATTTCTAACTTCTACTAAGACATGTGTTACCCCATTCATTATATAGACAGAAAATCATAAATATATTTAGGAGATATAAGATAATAAATGCATATTTGTAACAATGAACACAAGGGAAAAAATTCCAAGAAATCACACCTTTAACGAGCACCATACATCTGTCAATGAAAAAATGGCAAGCTTCGCTTGTATCAAAAAGCTGAATATATCAGCATATATTTTCAATGCAGCAGGTGTTAAAACAATACTGAGTGGCCAGTGCACATGGTAACCCAGTCCTAAGAAATCAAAAGAACGGACCCCTGCCATTATTTACAAATTCATTAGTTGATGCCAAAGAGAGGATAATGGGCAGGGGAGCTTATCAAACTTGAAATGAAACTGAGAAGTACGAATAACAACTACAATATTAGTAAAAGTAAAAAAACAAAAAAGCAAATCAAAGTTGTTCTTAGTAAATTATTATTATGAAAAATGCTATGTGGTACGAAAAGATTTCCCTACAAAACACAAACGCCTGATTTATGTTAAACATCTTTAAATATTTTTTCTACTTTTTTAATAAGTATTTGTTTGAAAAAAATTAATAACCCTCCAGGTTAGCTATTCGTGTGTTTTAGTTGCATACTGTATAGCAGCTCTCTATTATTATTGTGGTGATTGTAATTCATACAGGAAATGAGTACAGTAATATCCAAGAAGAGGCACTCACATGGAAACTGAAAATCCATTTTTATAATACAGGAAATGAGTACAGTAATATTCTAGAAGAGGCACTCAATGAAAATCCATTTTTATTTATTTATATAAAATATCAATGGCCTGACAATTTTTTAAAATCTAAAAATCAAATGAAAATTGATTTAAAATCAGGAATATGTAATAGGAAAATATCCTTAAAAGTAGGAGGTGAGCATAAAGTTGGCCTTTGTAGTAAACATGAATAATGATTTCCTCCTTCCTTTCCATTGTACTGAAAATCGAATATTGTGCCTTTAGGAAAATTAAAAACTGGGTAGCAACTGGGGAATTCCCTTTTTATAGTAGTATGGATGTACCAATAGCAGTTGCAGAAAGAGGCAATTTCCCATGTCCTTTCATGTACACAAACAACCTATCCTTGTAAGTGTCTTGTTCACAAGAAGACTTCTGAATTGACAACTCAAGAAGACCTTGAATTTCTGAAAGTCTCTCATTTGCTTCTGTAACAGACCACTTCTGCAATTTCATGTAAACCAAAGAATGAGTAAACAAATAGTATTTATAGACAATAGTCAGACTCATAGCTGTGGAAGTAAGAAAAATTATGCAAGTCATTTAGAATCAGAATTTAGGAATACATGATGCCAAAGAGACAAGATAAACAAATCTGCCCAATCTGCTAACTCCATAAAATGATACCGCCGTAGTGCCAAAAGATGCTCTTGCAACTTAAATGCTTCCTCAAGCACATTGATGGCTAGCTTGCTGACATAATTGTATCTGACATCTCTAAGGACAAGCAACACTAGTACAGAATGATTTCCTTAAAGCAATATATTGAGCATCTCAACTCATTTCAATAGTGGAATAAGAAAAAAATTGAAAAAAATATTTAGACTTCTTTTAGTTCTTTACTGAACTGGGTATTCGTGATAAATTTATACTAGTTTAGGCTAAGTATGCAGAGAAATAGAAGCAAAAGGAATAATAATAAAATAAAAACACCATACATAAACTAATCAATCAATTTAACAGAATAAACATAAAGATAAGGATACTGAAGCATGATTTCCTGCAACAAGCACTTGTCAATTATAATATCAAGTGGTATCTCAAATGTTGACAACAAACTTTGTTTTTGAGTATAATCAAAATTAACGCTTTTTCCAAAACTACCCAGCAATCTTTCCCAGCTGCTCCCACCAGATACAACTGTTAAATGTTTATGGTCCATCAAGTCTGGTGAAGCATCAAAGCATAATTTAGGAACATCAACCAACCCTTTCTCTCTATCACAGTCAATTTCTATATGTTCATTATTCTCATCAATAAGAGTAGACACGTTACTATCTAGTGTAAATGAAGACACACTTCTGCATCTAGCGTTGGTGGGTACCTTGTTCATATAAACCTTACACGGGTCCTCTACAGTAGAAAAATTGAAGTAAGGCAAAGGTTGTTCATGTTCAGCCTTGTATTTTCCCCCATTCCTACCCATCAGGTGAAGAACTGAATTTCTTGTCAACATAGGGTTCACACTAAGCGGATTAATGCTGGGATGATTACACTGATGGCCATATTTTTGTGGTTGGAAACCATACAAATGTGAAGTGAGTGTATTATTGTCAGGTTGATCCTCCTTTGTGGCTTCCCCACTCAAAGTATTGCTAACGGTAATAATGTCATGGCATAACATAGAATATCTCAGGGATCCCGGGTGCTTTTCAGTCACCTTTGGCTCAACAGTTCCATTATTATCAAATGATTTTTTCAAAAAGTGACCTATTGCAAAACAACTGTCAATCAAACTCTCTCTGTATTGAATACTGAATTTACATGAGCAGCTTGAATTCCCTGGATTTAGAGGATTAGACATGTGACTCGATATCACTCCCTCGTGGGAGGACTTCATCAAGTGATCAGTAGCATCCATTTTATCACAGATTCCATGCGAATCACTGCCTAAGTTTTCATGATGACAGTAATTTTGTATTGAATTATTTAAGGTATTACTCTTCAAGAAGCTTAAAGCAGATAAATGATTTTGTAGCCCAACTACTGGACAAGACCAGCCACTAAGCTGATCACAATCCAATTGCTCCTCTGAGCTGTTTAAGGATGAGCTTTCAGATAAATCACACACATCTTCCAGCAAAGAGAACTCATCTATTGTACTTGAGACATCAGAGCCCAAATTACCAATGCCCCTGAGAATATCTATAAAACATCAATGAAGCAATAACAAAGGGAAATAAAGTTGTCAGGGAAAAAACTAAGATGTCAAGCAGCAAATAAAAGAAAACATGTAAGTTAGTACTTGCATCTTCATGCTCACACATTCCGGGGAAGGGGGGATTGTAGGATGAGGAGAGTAGAATATTACATATTTAAACTTCTTTTATCAGCTGTTGGACAACCAACAAAACCGTTTTCTGACATGATCTGGCCTAGTTTGTCTAAGGTACCTCCATCATTATCAAAAGAAGGTACTAAAGCACGCATAGCTACCTGCAAAAAGAAAATGTTCATGCATAAGAAGGTGAAAAGGAAAAGAAATAAGCACCTGCACAAAATGGCAAAAGTAGTCTTCTCTCCTAATCCTGCCTCTATCTTATTTTATATTTCCTATGCTCCTTTTTTTCCAAGTGGCCCTTCCAAAAACTTATTGCAGATCAAAATAAAGATATAACAAGATCATTGACGCAAATGGGATAATGATGGAAACAGCTGCCATAAATGCCACCTAAGCAATAGTATCTTTTGGCAATTCAATTTTGAGACACTGTATTTGCAAGCAACAAGAAATATAACAATTACAAGAAAATGACACTTCTATTACAGCTCTACACTACATAACATCAAGATGGAAAGAATCAAGGTTTTAAGAAGGTTAAAGAAATACACAGTAATTGACAGTACAAAGTAAAAATATAAAATAAAATTATAATCATATCTGTGGTGAAACAATACTATGTGTGGTGTTAAAGAACTATTATTCTTCTCCAAAATCGTTAGCAGACATCATGAAAACAAACCTACCACATCAGATTCAAACATTCAAAAAATATGGTTTAAGATATTTTGAGCAATTCCACTTGTTTTATATAAATGAGCAACTCTCCTAAAAGTTTAAGCCACAGCTATTTGGTGAAGGATCATCAATGGCTTTATTACATCTCTAAAACATTGTGAAGTGCAAGAGACTTTGAAACATGGACAATGCACAAACCCATTTTCATTTGTGTTGAAATTCAACTTTTATTTAGAAGAATTAGGGCAGCAAGAATCAAATTTCTTACCATTTGGCCATAAAGACTTTCATACCAGTCAAGATCCAAATCTCCCCAAAAGTATAAGATATTAGGTGAAGATACAAGACAGAATTTAATATCTACTAACGTACTAGAAGCAGAAAGTTTCAAGGATAGTTTATACAACATCAAGCAGGGAAATATCTTGCCAGAGGAGTGATTTCAAAGCAATAATTTGATGCATTTGGTCAGAAAATAATCCAAGAATATTTTTCCTTGATTATGGTGTTCAACAAATATGTTTAAGTGGGTTTCCTTGCAGGTTTTGAAAGAAACTGGATGCCTTTTCAATATTTCTTCATGCACTCTTGGTGTTTTATTGGTGATTTCACTAGAACATCTTAGTGGTTGTTTAGTTTGAGAATGTTTTCTGTTTTCACTTTTAACAACATTCTATTGTTTTCATTATTTTGTATACAAACTTTTGAAAACAAGAAATAAAACGAAAACAAGGTAGCATTTTGTAATTTAAAGTAAAAACAAAAAAACATTTTCTCAAACCAAAGGCCTTGAATTTCTGGTCACATAACCCTTTTCTCCTATCTCCAAAATAAATTATTTTGTTATTGCAAAATAATTGAAAGTAAATATAAGTAAAAAGTGCACATGTAAATGGAACCAAAACTATGGAGTATGACCACCTGCTGATATCTAACTTCTAAGCTGCTCAAAAGGCTTTCAATTTTCTCATTCATCCTTTTATAATAATTTTCTCTTGCAAGCACCATAGCTTCTATATCATCTTTGCTGAATGCCAACGGAGAAGAATAAGACAGACTACTTGAAAAGCCACTCCAGCAGGGTAGAAAGTCATCACAACTGTGTTCTCCAGCAGCAATATGAATGCACATTTCAAGCAATTTCAATAGTACTTGAAGCTGCTGACCAGCTCTAACAAGTGGAACCAAGAAGTCTTTGAGAAATCCAGGAATGGGAACTCCATCTCGCACCTGATGTTAGGAAGACCCCGCCATGAGAATCAATATAACAACTTAAAAAGGCAATACAAAGTTATGATGCATATGAAAACTGCTTGCGGCCAGCACAGGAAAGAATTACCTTGACACTTGCTAACGGAGAGTCAGCAGAATTGCCAGCTTTAACATGTGACTTAGGAGGTAAACAGTCCATATTTTCTACAATAAATTCCTTATATGGGTCATGGATTTCTGCTTTGAAAATCCATGATCTAATGAACCCACAATATGGTTCACATGATTGAAGAAAAAGAAACTTGAGCAGAGTGCAGTGAGCAGGATCAGCAACCTAAATTGCAGAAAGCTAACAGATTAGAATATATTTCAATAAAGAAAATTATGTAAAACAGCAATAACTATCAGAGACTATTTGATATTTTCCATATATTCTAACAATAGGTTCACATTCAAGTAAACTAACCTGTAATTGTGCAAACAAAAATGTTAACAAATTTCCCCCTCTGCAGAAGTTACGAAATTGAGAAGTAGCTTCAGTAATCAGGTCTTCGAAAGCAGTATGTGAAAAGCAATGAGCCCATTTCTGTAGGTTACATAAACTTGCAAGGGCTTCAATCTGAGTCCTTATTTCTTTTGTGTGCAGGTAAAACTCCAGTAGCGTAATTTCAGAATGCACTACATTCTTTAAACACCCAGGCACGGTAAAATCCAGATCTTTTGATGAACGCCTTAGAATAACAGATATATGAATTGTGTCCAATCCACAGATGTAGCCTTCCAAGACTTTTCCCACAGCAACAGCAAAGGCTTGATTAACGAGAGTAAAGGGAGGGGACTCTTGAAGAATCTGACTTTGGCAAACATCAGAATTATCATCTATGACATTCATATTTGTAAAATAATCTACAAAAGCACGGAGAAGAAAGACTAGAGAGGCGGTGGAACCAATAGATTGAAGAATATTTCCCAGAGAACGAGTGCTGGAAGCACGATTCCAGAGGTTGGAGATGTGGAGGAAGGTCCTGTCAGCTGGATCAGAACAAAAGATGGCAGATAGCATTTGAATACTAACAAGGGAAGATTTAGCACCTTGCATCGCATTCATGGCCAACCTCACCAAACTTGATTCCTGGGGGAAAATTGACCAATTATCAAATTAAACATCTCACAATTCAAAATGCATTGCAGTAGCAGCACTAGTAAAGTAAAGTAAATCAAGTGTAAAAGAAAAAGAAGGTTATGTTGGGAGAGGAACTTACAGAGAGAGTGGAGAGGTGACAGATAGGTTGGTTTGATTTAGGAGAAGAGTGTAATCCACTTTCAGAAGGTATCGATTCCCATGTGTTTGGGGGAAGCCATGGATCCTGTACCTTCAAATTCTCCAACAAGGACGCAAATTTCGTATCAACCATCCTCCTCTCTCTCTCTCTCTTTGCAAAGGAAAGATTTCTTATATATATGCCTCTAATCTAATCTAAAGGAAATGGCGCCTCAAGCCCAACTATTTTCAGATTTTCAAAAATGGATCCTCAGATCATCGTCTCCCGGGTGCGTTAAAAAAAAAAAAAAAGCTTATGTGCTTATTTTGTAAAATTATTCTATAGAAGCTACTATTAGTGAAAAAAATATTTTTTTAAAGAGTTTAATTTCATAGACTATCAATATAAAGTTTTGGATAAAAATTATTTTTATTCCCTCAACAACTATAGATATCTTTTATTTTTAGCCTCTCAACTATTTTTCTTTTTGATTTTTAGTCTTTATTTTTAAATATTTTCATTAAATGATGATATAACAGTTGATTTGTGCCCTTTTTTTTTTACATGTAAAAATTGTCATAAATTGTTCAGGAATTATAAGTTATATGTTAAAACAATAAACTTTAATTGATTTTTATAAATGTAAAAAAATTATTTGATATTGATTATCTCAATAATATTCTGAAGAATTCTAATCATTAGAAAAAAATTGTCTCAATTGGGTCAACATATCATTATGAGAATATTTAACGCTATAATAGTTTAAACATTAAGATCAGTTAAACATTACTTGAAGAGACTAAAAATAAAAAATCATAAATAATTAAGAAATTAAAAGTATATTTTATCCTAAAGTTTTTTACATTAATCATTTATTATCATTATTTTTATATAATTGCTGTATTATAAAAATTAACCATGTTATGTCAATTTATGATTAAATAATAATATGAAAAGAAAATCATTGAAATTATATATTTGATGTTAAATTTTAAATCATTGAGAAAAAAAAATACTATATATATCAAAGTGTACAATCATTTTAAATTAATGTTAGATTTTAAAAGTATAATTTATGACAAACTTTTTAATTCAATATAAATTTTTTAGTAAGGAGTTATTGATTTGATATTTGATGTAAATGTGTATAACTCATTAAGTATAAGTTGATCTCCTCGTAATAAAACAACTAGTTTGTGACCTCGTAATGTAGAAAATGTTTATTATGGAGAAATAATTAAGTTATCTTCTGATATATTCATTTCCGACTATCGATAAACATTGAAATATGTAATAACTTTGTATAAATACAATTTGGTATTGAAATTGAGTAGAAAATAAAATAAATAAATAAATAATAATTCAATTGTATCAAATTCATGAAGGAATTTTCAATGAATTCTAAATTTATTGCATGTAACAATATGTAAAGAATTCTAACCCATTTATGAGACCATCATCTCATCCATTTAATATATCAACAGTTAAATTATTATTTTTTTCATCTAATTGATTTTTTAGGTTCAATTTAGTCCTCTTAATATTTTAAAGTTTAATTAGGCCCTGTGTTTTTTTTTTTTAAAAAAAAAAAACAGTTCAATTAAATCCTTAAATTTTAAAAGGTTCAATTAGATCTTTTATTTTTTTTCTTCCATCTGCTGTGATTTTTTTTTTTTTAAATAAGACCAAAATTGCTATTCAAAGACACTCTATTAGCTACTCAATGTTAATTTGTCATAATTAATGGGGATATGATGCATACAATAAAATTGAAGGCACCATAGCGTGGCCTATAGCAACCAGTAATTATTACCCGTACAAATTCATTCACGAATTGGTGGCGATGATTCTCACTTTTACTGGTTTCAAATCCTGTGAATCAACTGACCTGAATTTGATTCAATGGCCCTGCCATGTAGAGTATCATTGAGCAGAATCAGCAGGGTCAGAAAAATGCAATAATGCCAATTCGGTTCTTGAAGTGTGGCACGAGGGCTATCATGAGAGAAATTGCCTTGATCATATAAACCATTAACTCAATAATTTGTGACATCCCAGCTTCTTTGCATGTATGAAGGCAAATCCGCCACCAACTCAAGCCCTTCCACCAGTGAAATATCACATTTGGAAGCTGATTGCACATTTTGTAGTGCTTGAGATATATTGGGCAAAACTATTTGCTTGCAATGAAGATGTAAACGAGGATGATTCTCAGAAATGCTCCCTTTGTTCATATTAAGGCCAAAGGGGAGAGTTTCTTCATTGAGAAGCTCTTCACGTGAGTCCTCCGCATTAGGCAAATCAAAATGTCCCCACTTCCTGTGAGCTTGCCATCCATACTTGTAGTCCCCAACTATTGGTGTGCCTAACACCTCAGCACAGTGGACTCGAAGCTGTGGCACCAATACACGCAATTAGAATAGAAATTATGGTGAGGCTAATCAAATGATTTATTAACATTTTAAGTTGTGACACAAATATCATCTGGTTATGATTCTTTGCTAGTTTTTATTACCTGGTGTTTTCTACCAGTTAAAGGGGACAGCTCCAACCATGTGTAACCTGCACTATTTGAGATGACATAAGTAGTGGGTTGCCAATCAAGAAGAGCAGAGGAGAAGAACTTTGAAGGAAAACTCATGCCAACGAGGGAGAAAAAAGACACATGACAAATTTTCTACACAACGTATTGCAAATAGGCCCTGTTGTGATAAAAATTCTATTTCCCAAACATAAAATTAAATCAAAGTCATACTTGATATGTAACGATTAGCTCTTTTTGTCTAGGACTCTCTTCTTTTCAAGTATCAAGTGAAAATGTTGAACTACATTATTTAATGGAAGCATACATTTTTGGACATTGCAATAATTTTATAAGCAGTGGGTGGTGTTATATTTGTTCTAGAACACTAATGAAATTTAATGATCCTACCCTATTAACAATTAGGGTGAATGAGAGGGTGGAAACTAGGGTCCTAATAAGTTCAAAATGACAAAAAAATGCAAAATGGGGAAAATAATGAAACTCATTCTTAACATTCTCAAAGGATATTTGATCAGATTTAACCTTGGAATTAAAACTGTCATTACCAACCTTGTGATGATGATGCAATCACTCGGTACTCTGTAATTGCATGCTGTGATGACATTAATGTAGAATTGTCAATGATAGTTATTCGTTCAGATCTCCCATTGTCAACCACCACCTGAAATCAAATAAAGGACTACAAGTTCACAATATTTTTTTGAAATAAATGAGGAAAGGTCCTCAAATCAATGTCCATTTACTGTAATGTGGAAGCTAATTTAGGTTATGGGCTATTATATTGTAACTATAAGGCCTAAGCATTAATGTGTACGAGGCCACATCTTATGTGTAAATCCTCTGTTCACTTGTAAATTCAGTGATTACTGACAGCATATAACATTGGTTGTTTAAAATGTTAGATGGTTTAGTTTTAAGACAAAGCAATGATTCAGTGCAAAACTTTTTCATTTATGCAGACATTACATACAAATAAGTGTTGTTTAATAAGTTTGACATTTTCTGAGTATGCAGAATGCATAACATGGCAGGAGTTGGGAAGATTAACCAAGTGAAAGTTTCTGGTAAAAGGTTAACAAGTGGAAATATGGATACAACCTTACCCAGTGAAGCAGTGACCAAGCCCTTTGGACGTCTAGGACACCCAAGGACCAGTGCCCAGTACCGTCTTTGTAGTATTCTGTTCTCTTTGCCAATCTATTTAAGAAAGAAAAACAAACAGTGAAATGGTTATAGCAATATGAGATTGTGAGCATAATAGACTAGAATGATGACTAACATCATATAATGCCCGGGAAGTTTTCTCCCGGAAGATGGAATGCAGGACTGTAGTACTGGTCTGTGTCCTTCCCATCACCAGAATGCCAGAACAGTCTCTGTCTAGTCTATGCACCTAAAAATAATGTTCAAGCGTTGTATTGCAATTGTAATGGTCGGTCTTTGATAGAAGAATAATAAATAACAAAGTGAATAATGAGCTCACCAGACGAGGGGGTTCAGAGTAATCATATTTTAAACATGCAGCAGCTAGTACATCTAAACTCCGTTTGATATTAATGCCACCCTAATTAGAAAGCAGGAATAAGAAAGAATGAAGAATATCCCATCCCCGACCCAAGAATGGGAACATTCACATACCTGCACTGGCATTCCTGGAGGTTTGTTGAGGACGAGAATGGCAGGATCCTAAGCACACACATATATATAGAGAGAGATAGGATGAGAAAGAGAATGAGAATGAGAATGAGATGCCGAAGGGAGTTAAAAATTGAAAACCTTATAGATAACAAGAGTAAGGATAAAGTTGATTTGTTGGGGAGAGAGATGAGAGTGAGAGTGTGTAGGTGACGGCGTTTGTTTAGGTTGAACAGAGTGAGGAAGTAAGATCCGATCTCCTGTGTTCAAGGTGTTCTTAGCTGCCACCCTTTTGAATGTTTGATGTTGTATGGAAGTGGAAGTGGCGGGGTGAATTCGAACCTGCCTTAGACGGAAAAGCTTGTGCACGAGGGCTCTGGGCAGGTGGGGGCAACACTGAACAACCCATTTGAGCGCAGTGGCGGGACTGGAACCCACTTCATTTCCCTTTGCCTTCACACTCGCACTCACGGGAGGCAGGGTAAGCCATCTTTCCTCCCACTGCCTTGTCACCGCCACCGATAACTCACGCTGACCACTCCTCAACATCGATTGTGTCTGTGCCGCTATACTCATCCTCATATCACCCCCAATTCAATTTAATTTACACCTTCTTCTTCTTCTTCTCTTGTAGTAAATAAATTACGATAAATGGCTCTTCAATTTCCTGGCCAAACCACACCATTGGAGCTGGTCAAAGCTAGGTTACTTTTGAGGAAAAATTAGTTCAAACACATATCTGAGATAAAATTATTTATTTTTAATGAAAAAAATTAAAAATAAATTTTTTTATAATAAATTATTAAAAGTTACTTGTGCATACAAATTCTAATAAGGTAAATGCCTATGAATTCTAATAAAATTAAAGAACTTTTTATTTGATTATATTTTAATTTTAAGGAATTTTTAAATTAAAAAAAATATTAATAAATAATTTGTTATTTATTTTTTTAATTTCTTATTTTTAATTTTAACTTAAAATAATTTATAAATTAAAAATAAGTTGGACCAAATAGAATCTAAATAAATATATGAACAAACAAAATTATTATAGTTTAACGATTATTTATTTAAAGTAATTATTAAGATTAAAATGGTTATATTAGTTTAATAACGTAGGAAGTTTCATTTTTTAAATCCCTAAGAATCTTATTGCAAGTTTTTTTATTTGTATATTTCTCATATGTAACTTTGATACGATGTCAATGTTATTATTGAATAGGAAGATTGGTGACATTCAAAATATTTTTTTTATTTTTATAAACAATTTTAATAATAAAAAATAATTATAAAAACTTGACTTTAATTTAATTCTATTTTTCCCAGACAAAAAATTAATTTGAAATAATAAATTTTAGGATAAATGCATTTTTTGGTATGTTTTAATTTTTCTTCAATTTAATCTTTGTATTTTTTTAAATAAATCAAAATAACTTGTAATATTTGAATAAAAAAACGATAAGCATTGAATGTGTATTCAACACTTGAAAGATAAGACTTAAAATATAAACACCTAAACTTTATTGTTTTACTTTTTTTATAAATAAAGAAATTAAAAAATCGTACTAAGGCTTACAAAAGAGAGTGCCTAAGGCATCAGCAACTAACTCATTTAAAGTTGAAGCTAGACAAGAATTTAATAAAATAAACGGGGAAGAGGATTTGACTCCAAACTTAGCAAGAATGTCTACCACGGCATTTCCTTGTCTAAGCGTATGCTTGAAGCTAATATTTCAAGGTAGTTGTACGTAACCATGAATGGGCGAAACACTACACCTGCATGAGGATGAACAGCGTCAAGGCCCTCAATGATGAATTTTAGAGAAGTGGTGGAATCCTATGTGCTGGGGATGAACTGGTCGAGCTTGTCCTTTTGGTTAGATGTAGAAGAGAACTTATTTGATTATGCATATACCAGTTTGGCCAAACTATATCATTAAAAATCACATCATTCCTCGCACGCCAACAAGTAGTGCTAAATAAGAGTTGAAAATTTCCTTAAATGTTTGGGAGCTGAGCCAATATGCAGCAAAGAAATCAAGACCATACTGACAATTGGATGTATTGCCACACCTTACATGCATAGGGACAATTGCGAAGGATGTGAATCATGTTTTATTGGCATCTCCACACCTGCAACAAGAAGAATCAGTAGTAATATGTCGTTGCATGAAGCGGAAAGAGTTAGTAGAAAGACTCCCTCTATAGGTGAACCAAATAAAGTGTTTAACATTCTCAAATAGCTTGGACTTCCACACCCACGACTAGAACTCAGCAAAGGTAAGATGAAAAGTAGGCTCTCGGCTCAACCACGCATAGGCAGACTTGGTATCATACCTTCCCGAGCTAAATGCACTCCACCTAATAATATCTGGCATAGAAGGATTAAGAAACAAGTACAGAAGGGTGTTACGAATGTCTTGGGGCAAGGTTGTAATAAGGACGTCAAAGTGTCAATAGCCATCAAAATAGACATCCTTAACGCATAATTGCATGTACTTCTCATGGACCTCATCCACCATGCCATACAATGGTCCCTCTTCTAACCAAGGATCAAACCAAAAGGAGCAATCCCCGCCTTCAATCTTGAACGTGAAACCCATACGAGCTGCTTGTGGATTTCTTAAGGTGAAGAATATTTTTTTGGCCAATATATTTCGCATATAGCAAGCGAATCCATAACTTATCCGTGCAAAAGATCTCACACATGCTTGCCAAGTAGGGAAATGTTAGCTTGGTGGCATCGACGAATGCCCAAACCTCCTTTGGCATGAGTTTTAAAGATTGTAGACCAATCTACCCAATGATTGTAACCTGAACTTTGTGTTCGTGGTGGCCAACTCCCTTATCATCAAGCAGGCTCTGCCTTACATTCGTTGCATAGGGGAATCATGGCCACTAACAAAGGACAGAGCATACTTTGAGGCTATGGCTCTCCAAGAACAGGGTCGCTTAGCCCCTCAGCATGTCCCAGAACTTTATCATTTTGACCCAACCATGTCCTTGATCGCCATGCGCTACCTGGAGCCTCCTCACATCATACTCAGGAAAGCCTTGATTGCCGGAATTCAGTATCCACTACTAGCAACTCACATGGCTCATTTCATGGCAAACACTCTCTTCTTTACTTCTCTCCTTTTTCGCTCCTCTCTGGATCACAAACGGGAAGGTAGGTAAATAATTACTACTACATGCAATCCCTTCCCTTCCCTTAATTGCTGCTTTATTCTATTCCAGTTGCCAAATTTTGCGGAAATGCCGCCCTATGCAGCCACACTCAGCAGGTTGTTTTCTCCGATCCTTATCAAACTTCTCATTACAATCATTGGACTTCCCCTTATCTTGATCCTGATGCCGAGGCTCTTCGTCAAGACAATCTCCTCAAACTTGAAGTTGCTGAGCTCAAGTCTAAGTAAGTATATATCATATCATATCTTATCTTAAGTCTTAAAAGCTTTTAATTATATTATATTATATCATATCAACAGGTTCTCCGAGAGGGCCCAGGCACTCATACATGGAGATCTACACACTAGTTCTGTCATGGTTACTCCTGAATCTACTCAAGTTATTGATCCTGAATTTGCATTTTATGGACCAATGGGTTTTGACATTGGTGCATTCTTGGGAAACCTCATCCTCGCTTTCTTTGCTCAGGACGGTCTTGCTCATCAACCCAATCATCGAAAAGTACTCTACCATCCTTATTCCTTATTCAACAACACTTTTGCTATTTCTATTGATGGCAGTCCAATCTCTATCACACTCTTACTCTGTTCTGTCAAAAACTGGTGCCTTGTTTGTTAATTCTCATTTCATCATGATTCTTATTATTTCTCATACAATGTTTTGCAGGCATATAAGGAGTGGATTCTTCATACAATTGAAGACACTTGGAATCTCTTTTATGACAAATTCATTGCACTTTGGGATGAGCACAGAAATGGTGCTGGAGAGGCATATCTTCCAGCAATTTTTAACAATACTGAGGTTCAGCTACTTGCACAGAAGAGATACATGACAGATTTGTTTCATGACAGTCTTGGATTTGGTGCTGCCAAAATGATAAGGTGACACTTTCCCTCTCTGACATATGACATAATTTAACTGAAGACTGAAAACAAAATAAAACGGTGATACTACAATTGCTTGTTTGACAGGAGAATCGTTGGTGTGGCCCATGTTGAGGATTTTGAATCCATTACCGATGCTGTTAAACGGGCTACCTGTGAACGGAAGGCTCTTAATTTGGCTAAGATGCTTCTCAAAGATAGAAGAAAATTTGAAGGCATTGCTGAAATAGTTTCAGCAATTCGGCAATTCTAGTCTACACAAGGTTTTGCTATCCTGAAGATTTTGGTTGAGCGTGTACCACTAGTTAACTGTTTCAGTTTCCTTGTCAGTATCACCTGTAATAAAGTGTTTTCTGTTTCTTCACTAAATAACAGTTAAGTTTCTTATCACTGATTACTAGCATACCTATTGCTTACCCAACTAGTAAAAGTTTTATACTCAATAATGAATCATTATCTTTTAGTGTGTTGTTTCGAAATGCATTAGTTGCCAAGCTATGCACCAGTTACCCGGATGTTTGCACCTCCAATATGGGATCTGTGAGAAACTGTCTGTCTATATATAATATAACTTAATTATTTTGATTGAAAGGGAAATTGATCGGCACAACATGAATTTAAAGGTGAAGTGCCACATACACGCACTCCACTTGTTATTATTCTGAAAAGGTAATTATTCTTATTCTAGTTGGTGGCATATTTGGCCTTGTACTCAGTCCATAGCTGAGTAACTGGCTTCCCTAGCAGTTGAGTGAAGTAACTGTCGCTGTAACTGGTCTTCATCATGGTGTTTAAATCGGCAACAAAGCCATATTTGATATCATTGCAATAGTCTAAGAACCTAGCAGTGACATCGTAACCTTGGTTCCAATTATCACCATTCCCTGGCAGACCCCAATAGTCTGGTGCATAGCCAGCTTTCAACCTCACATAATCAGCAATGCCTTCAACGAGTCCTGAAGGAGCCTGGCCATTTCCATCCCACTGCAATGTGTGAGTCATCTCATGATAGAGTATCCCAGTAATCTCCTTTTTTATATCTCCCGGAAACCGTTCGATGAAACTCGAACTTACATGGATCTCGTCATTGCTACAATATGCGATTCCATCAATGTTTTCAACAATCATATTGACATTCTTCCTGGCAGCTAGAGTGTCCTGGTGAAAGAGCTTAAGTGTGAAGTCTGCGGCAGAGTCCAGCGTTTGCTTGGCATAATCTGCACCTACTTGTTTCTCAAACATCTTACCACCAATGCTGGATCCAGCATTGTTGGACACAACATATTCAACTGCCATACAGCCATAGGTAGCTGCTAGAGAAAGTACCAAGCAAAGGAGGAGATGCTTAACATATTTAGCCATTGTTTTTTGTGTTGTGTTGGGGTGTGGTGCTCTTCAGCTTCTATAGCAGGAATTTGAATTCAAAACAGCAAGTAATAAGGAGGTGTTAGGCGCATGACATATTTGACAAACAAAATTAACATTACAGAATAAAATACCTCATTGTGTGTATGTTTGGGTAACCATTGAAAAATGATATTGAGAGCAAACAGATTTTTGTAAAAACATCTCCACCGTTCGGCAATTGAATTTTATCTTGAATTCCGTACAGAACAAGTTCAACTATTATCTAAATATTACCTTCACTCATTAAAGAATGTAAGTGTAAAAGATTCTCCGTTATTAATTAATTAATATTTAATAGTTAAGCAAGATAATTGCCAAGTCACGGATCATGACATTTGCATGTATTTCTTGGACACTGAATCTGTTCTGTTACGTTGTTCATGAAAAGCATTTTGCCGTATATGACGCCTTTAAAAATGGCGAATAATGCATAATTTTAGAATCATCTCATATCATCAATGTCACATGATGTGATGACTGATGAGTGCTCGTAAGTTAAAAGGAAATGCCACTTTGTTTGGATATATGCTATAAAAACCTCAAGAGAATACAACACAAAAAAGGAAGAGAAGAAAATTATTACAACGACAACATATTCATATTGAAATCGAGGTTGCCAGTAATTCATTGATAATAATGAATTGCAGTACACGTTGTAATTTTTGAACTCATCACAGAAAAGAAAAGAGAAAAAGTTAATTCTGTAAGTTTTTCAATAGAAAAAATTGAGAACCAAAGAGATAAAGATTTGAAGGAAGAATAATTAAATTTAAAGAAAGGGAATAAAACAGAGGAATTCAATTTTATTCATCAACCAATATATATTTTTCTTTTTACATATTCAAATAAAGGAGAAACGGTATACAAAAGAAAAGAAATGGGAAGATGGTATTGTTCAATTCAATGACCGCGTCCTCTGTGGCTTGGACCAGAATATGCCCGGTTGATTATTAAACTTATGAAGGATGATGGATCAGCTTTCAGCGGTCTCACTCCCTCAACCTTGATGGAGTACGAGACCAATACCAAATACATTATCACATAATAAATAGCCACTGAAACAGAATTATAACCCCTCTTCATTTTGTATCTATGTACCAAGCTTGATCAGGAATGTTAGTATATATACACATAAATAGTGTGTGTCGGTTTAATTATTAAATATTGAAGAAGAAATTAAGGCATTTTTGTTCTTTGACTTTTGTTCTGTGGCTGGTGGCCGAATTGTAAGCTTTTTCTTTTTCTGCTTTGAATGGCAAAAAATAAAGCCTTGAAGTCAAACTCTGGCAAAAAGTATGACAAAATAAATAAATAAAAGAATCATGTTATGGGTACACTCTATTTTTAGAGTATAGGAAGTAGAAAGAAAAATAAAGAGTGAGAAATGTGATGTAATAAAAAAAGTAAATTAATAAATAAATGAGGCTAAATAAAGTAAAGATATTTAATATGTTTGTATGAATATCATTGTTGAAAATAAAATAAGGAAAGGAGAAAAATGTTATTTTAATTTTAAACGGAATGAACATTGAACACGGATTCTTGACTGTTGAAGGACTTATGGCTTGTACAATATATAAAAATATTAGGAATAAGTCAGTTGGTCGGACAAGAAATCACTGTGTGCACATTAAAATCCGATTTGGTATCCTTTTAGCTTTACACGTTTGCACCAAATCTTTGAAAAGGCTACCAGACCAAATTTCAAAATATATATTCTTTTTTTATATTTTACAATTCTTGTTTTCATACGTATAAATATATACACCTTAAGAAGTGAAATGTGTTTAGTAAAGAAAATAAATTTACCATTTTTTTTATCAGTTTGATTTACATAAAAATATAAACGTTTTGCAATAAAACTTATCCTATTAAGACTAATAATTAAACTTTTTTTTGTCGTGAAAGAGTAACAGAGTTGGTACTTGGCATGCCAATTTTCCAAATCTTACCTAGTTAAAAACACAAACAAAAAAAAGACATGCAATCTGCTGCCGTATCAAAGCAAGTATATTTAGGTTTCACAAGTCAAGCATGGGTACTTGTCCAAAAGTCAATGATCTGACAAAAACAATTCTTTGAAGCAAAAAACTAATAAGCAAATTTGCAACTACTACCAATTAATTAATTTGGCGAAAGACCAAGCCAAACTAAACATCCGCTCTTGGGAGAATGAATTTCTCCGCTTCACGATGCTTCCAACCTGATGCAACGGATATAGGCGTATTGACTTGCAAATAACAATGCAGAGTACTTATAAACATATATTCACTTTCTCTTCCACTCTATTTTTACTCCATTTTCTTCATATCTCTTTTTTTTCCCAATCTCATCACATCTATTACTTACACTCCTCTCTTTAACTTTTTCTTTTTACTCTTCGTCTCTCTCTTTCTTACAGCTCAATCTCAACCACTCCAAAATGGAGTGGATGTTTATATTCTTCCAATAGTTAGTGGCAAGAAAAACAATCTTCCAAGGAATCTTGGATTTGGTGTCAATGCCTTGTGGTTGCCTTCATGGTCCGTGTAATTTGACTGGAAAAAGTATGGTCCCCAATCCCCATATGCGTAGCAGAAAATTAATTGATCTGCCTTTTGAAAGTCGACTGAGCTACAGTCCTTCCATTTCACTGTACAAAGCTAAACCAAATCTGTTAAAATTTATTGATGATTTAAATACACAGAAATAATTTTTTGGTACTGGACACATGTACAGTGCAGCACTAGGACATTATACTAAAGGATACAACAGCTAAGCTTCAAAACAATCCAGGCTTGCTGCTTGCAGCATCTAGAAATATCTACCAAAATTCATATCACCTTAAATGAACGAAGACAAAGTAATACAAAAATATTTTCAATTTGATGTTCAGTGACTGCAGGTCATAAATTCCAAGTTATATGACCGAGGCTTACATGTACAATATTGTGAAAGACGAGTGCATCCATAGAAAATACTATACCAGAAAACATCCAGCCAAATGAATCATCTCTCTCTCCTACCCAAGTTATATGCAGATAATAAAGATTAATAAATCTTACACATCACACCAAACCAAAGTACCTGCTCAGATTGTGCTGACAAATGATCTCTGTTTACAGGTACCTGCAGCAGTGAATTATACAAGCAGCTTCTCAACTAAATTTATCATATTATATATAGTTCTCTGAGATGACCAAAACTACCCTTCTATTAAATCTGCAGCATATCAGTGGTTAATAGCAATTGTTGAATTGAATCTGACCCCATTGGCTTATACAGTTAAACCTGTGATTTTTGCTCAAGTTTCCCATAATAGGGTATGATTTGACTCATTTGAGTGCTACTATGATGATAAAAGCAAAGTCCCTCCATAATTGTCATCAACAGCTGCCTACAAAATTTGAGTCAGAGTGCAACATATATTATTAAAGAACTGAAGCATATGCTTAAATCCATGTTTTTCAACTACACAAACTCAATATTTATATAAAATAATGAAACTAAGTCCAAAGATTTATAAATCATGATATTTACTTAGTACAACATTGACGTTGAATCCAGACACAACAATACCTGTTTATAACAATATATATATATATATATATATATATATATATATATATATATATATATATTCAGCATATACTAGTACACATCAAGCTGAAGCCCCACATTCAAAGAACCAAGACAGCTTGCAATCAATAGTAGTTATTAAAAGGCAAGAGGAGGCCCTTAAAATGGCCCACATAATGTACATGAGCCTCTTGCTTTAGTTCCAAAAAAATGGAGCTGAAAAATGTCATATGTGAACTGATCATCAATTTTAACAGGCAATTCACCAGGTTTTTGCTTTTTCTTGTAATGAGGTCTTCATAATTTACTGGACCAGAGAGATTATCAATACCCAAATCCCAATCCAATAGGTCAAACTGACCAGCTCAGCCCTTTTTCTCTAACTATGGCTTTTCCAATGTTTGTTGGCGTTGAAAATCAGCATAAAATAATATACATATATTATTAGTAGAAAAGTAGGATTTGTAGGAAAGTAGAATATGATTTAGAGGAAACACACCACATTTTAACTTAGAAAGCATAATTTCTGTATTTGTGAAGATTTTAACTAACAAGAATAGTTCCCTTAAAATATACGTTTTTTTAAGTACAAGCCAGTTCATACTAGATTTACATCCTATTAAAATGTTTCAGGTCACGCACTACACAACCTTGTGCCCTGCCTGTGTTTGCCCCCATTTTGTTTTATTGATAAACAGCTGATGGTGAAAGAGAAAGTAGGCTGAAGGTGTACCTGAAGGTAAGGACATATGCTATTATATACTTGTAGGAAAAGCTGGGA
This sequence comes from Amphicarpaea edgeworthii, assembly GCA_014843725.1. NCBI lineage: Eukaryota > Viridiplantae > Streptophyta > Magnoliopsida > Fabales > Fabaceae > Amphicarpaea > Amphicarpaea edgeworthii. The sequence goes on along the minus strand of CM026329.1, from coordinate 22,266,966 downwards.
CTTAGCTGCAAACCTGAAAACAAATTCTGAGTTACTCCAAAGACTGTCACAAAATAATCCAAAAAATCTAGAGAATAAAATGACTATGACAATATAACCACGGCTTACACATTATTTTTAAATAATTGTGTAACTTTGTCATTAATCAAAGTCAAAATATAACAATTCTCAGGAATTTACCGAAACACTAAGCTCACATGACTTCACTGAATATGAGCCAAAAGATGGTTGGTGGTACAGCAACATGAAAGACAGTATGTTAGCAATTAACTAACCCCATTTTGAATCCATTCTAGCCTCTAGGTCTAGTTTAGCACAATCTCCATTAACAATAAAGGACTATATCTAACAAACAAATTGAATACAAATAAAATTTCTGTAGGAAGAATAAGGACAAAAGCACATGATTATGTATGAAAACAATATACCTTACAGAAGAGTGCCATACCAACATGCAACATTAACATACCTTTTCAGAAGCCGAAAACAAATATAAATCTCTTCAATATCTCTTTCTATCTTCACTTTGATATACTGCCTCAGTAGCTCACACATAATGTTAACAGTTTCATCAGAAAACTGCTGGGCCATATTTAGCTCATAGAATTCAGATATAATTTGGTGCAAAACTGAAGATAATGTGCTAGTCAACCCTGATTTGTAATACATTTCTGCAAGTTTCTTTAACATTAAGCAACTGCTAACTTTGAACTTCCCAACCCAATTTGGGGGATTCCCAGCCCATAGATTGTCATGATAACTTGATCTAGGAAAATTCTCAGAAATTTCAACACCTACTGACAATGAATGGTTTTCAAGCGGAGGGACCACAACAACATTGGAGCAACTCTCTGGCCTCCTGTGTGCAGGAAGCTGCTCAACAATGACAGCTTTCAAATCCTCAGGCAATTGTTGAAACACTGAACCATCAACTTGACTAAAAGAAGAAGGCAATAAATCATCTTTTTCAAAACTTGAATGGTGAGTATCCTTGTAATATGGTCTACACACTGAATATGGTACTGTTTCACCTTCACCTGTGTCCGCCTCATACTGCTTTGCCTGGCAGTAAAACATGATATATGTTGCTAAATAAAACATTTTTAGATAAATAGAACAATAAATAAATACAAATAAAAGCAAACAAGACTAATATTTCTTCCACTTTAATGACTAACTGTAATACCAATTGCAAAAACCACCATAATAAAACTAGTTATATAAATTGATACTATAAAGTATAAACTAGGAAGACGGGTCAATTCAACCTTGTAATTTGATTAACTGTACAGGAAGTGGAAAGTATAGAGATTTAGGTAGGGAAGGAGAAAAAGAGAGAATATAAATACTAAATCATATTCTCTTGTGTATGTAAATGTGATACAAAATACAAAGCTCTAACCCATATTTAAGGCATGTTTTGACACACTACTCCAGAAGGACTTCTAAGAGAGGAAAATATGAAAAAATAATGAAATTAACTTATCTAGAAGTTAACATTGTCTTCTCCAATAGCTAATTTGTAGAAGTCCCACATCTTTTAGATGAATCTATTTGAGAGAGCTTTCACTAATTGACTATTGGAAAAGATAATTTTAACTTTTAGAGAAGCTAATTTCATTTTTTCTTCATATTTTCCTCTCCTAGAAATCCTTTTAGAGTAGTGTGTCCAAACAGGCCCTTATGCTACTAGCACCAGAATTTTAATCTAAATCAAATAAGGAAAAAAAACGAAACAAAATATGAAAACTACTTCTAAGAGATCATCCAAGATATGATAAGATATAATAAAATAGGAAAAAAAATTACCTTATTTTTTGATAATGGATTGTTTTGAGGAATCGGCTCAGAATAAGAAAGTTCCTCTTCCTTGTTTATTGCTGCCAACAAAAACAATTTGAAAGCATGTATGGAAATTTGAGTTGAGTATATGTCCAAATCAGGTTACACTAATGACAGAGAAAAGCTTACCTTGCTGCAAAAATGAGTTGCTTAAAGGGCTAGAACACTCACTTGTATTTTTCTTGTTGGCAATATAATCAATTAACTTCCCTCCATAAATTTCATTTAATTCTGAAAATACTTCTGGGGGAAGATTCCATATAACTTCCATGTCAAGGTTACATAAAGGAGGGGGAGTTGAAATTAGGTTGGTGCTAGCTTGGTTACTTGGCATTTTATTGTCCATTTCAACTGAAGACCCTGGCAAATCTCTACAAGCACGACTGGAAGAGCTATCCCTGTTCTGCTTGTCATGACCTGAAGAAAGAGAAACCACCAGAGGTTTTCATTATTTCCATCATTACAAAACCTCAAAATGAACAAAAAAATGAAAATTTATATAAGTTGAAGCAAAAATCATCTAAATAATAGCATAACAAGTAACCCCTATGTGACAACATCTTCCATTAACCATAGAAGACAACAAAAACAAAAGTTTTATCCCACTAGATGAGGAAATTTAAGTGATCAAATAGGGGGTGTCATTACCCATAGGATATTTCTGATTTTTAATACTTGCATATCCTGAAGTGAGCCACGATTTCAAAGTATATTTTGCTGTACCATCATGAAGCAATTAACATTAGACAACTATAGAGAAATTATTTAAAATAAGAAAAGCAAAGTTCAAAACCAAGGAAAAGCAGTAAAATTTGTCTAGAATACTAAACAGAAGGATGGAAAGATGAAGAACACCAAGGTAGCAGATCTCAATTTAAAAACAAAAGTTACTATTCATTATTCAGTTCAGTTGAGTAACAGGCATTACCAATAAATTTAAATATGTGCACAACAAAATAATATAATATTACAGCCCAGCTGGTTAAGCTTCACTGTGAACAACAGAGACACCTTGTTTAGAAGCTTCTGCACTTTCAAGTCTGGAAACATGCAAGCCAATACCTCGAATCTCCTTGACATCTATGTGAAATAAATGAATAAAACAAGAGAAGATGAAGATGAAGATGTTCAGATACCCAATTAAATCTGTACTGAACATATATGGATACCCTGCTACAAGTCAAGGCTGAAACATTAAATGACATGTTAAGGCAGAAAATACCATCATAAAATTAAAATATGAAGTTCAAAGGCATAAGCACCAAGCAGCTTAACCATGCAAGCATTTATTTTAGAATATACTACCTCTGTCCCTAAATATAAGACTCTTTTTTCAAATTCAATTGATCCTTTTTATAAGACTCTTTTTATTAGAGAACAGTAGACTAATTACTATTCCCTTTTCTGTTTTAGTAGTTAGTTAAAACTCTACTGTAGTTAGGTTGTGTAACTACAGTGAGTTAGATTTCTGTTAGACATTGGGTTAGTTATATGAGATGCTCTATATAATGAGATCTCTGCACTTGTAATCCTTTGGCTTTCTGATGAATAATAGCAGATTTCCCAAACTCTAATACTTTTCAACTTGTCTTTTGCATTAATTATTTTTTGACCAAAATACCTTTAATTACTTTACAATAAATATGAATTAAAAAGATAAATGCATTCTCTCTCTTATAACTTATAAGGGATTGGAGAAGAAGACCACAACACATTAATTAATTAGGTAAAAAGTAATTAAGTGGAAAGAGATTGAGTTCCAATAATTTTAAGGGTAATATAGGAAAAATGATACAAATTTAATGCTACTAACTAAATTAACCAACTTTCTTAAAGGGTAAGAATCAGTTAAAGAGTCTTATATTTAGGGACAGAGGTAGTAATACACTATATGAAACCTGAAGCCCTTCGCTTAAGTGTCTACTGAAACTTTCAGCATAAACTCACGGCAAATACCAAATTACCAACTCTGGCCTATCTTCAGCCATGCACCTAAAACTTGTATAGGCTTAAGTATCTTTTTGGTCCCTATAAGTTCGCATTTTTTTTTTAATTTGGATCCCTGTAAAAAAATTTGTTCACTTTTAATCCTCTAAATTTGCATTTTTTCAATTTTGGTTTCTGTAAATTTATTTATTCATTTTTGGTCCTGTAAGTTTGTAGTTTTTTCAACTTTAGTCTCTTCCCCTGTTGGGACCATTATCTAGCCTAGCCACAGCCTTTGGAACTGTCTTCTCTCAAGCCCTAACCCTAAGCATATTGACAATTTCATGATAGAAGTTTGAAAAAAATATTGAGCCAGAAATAAGCTTTCCCAAGCATGCTATACATAAAAAGAATAAGCAGGCCAGAGATAAGATACCTATGTAAAAACATCCAAACAACTGCTTTACTATTCTTTGGAGTATGTCCACATTATCAGTAGCAAGAGGAATCTACGATGAGAATATCAAACACAAAATCAGACCTTAAAACAATTAAGAAAGCACTTGTAGGAGACAATATTACACTTTAATATACACACAAAGACATTTGATGTTCCAATATTTACCGTTACAGAGTGACTCAAATTTTCACAGTCCCCACAGCCCATAAACTTTGCAGGTTCATCAGCATCTTTTCTTCTCTTTTTTATCTAAACCAAATGAAAATATTTACAAATATTAATTTTGTAGACTCAGAAGATATAAGAAACATTATGAAAGATAATAATACATGACAGTTTCTGAAATTAAACAGGACTTGAAAAGATGACCAGCCAAAACAGAAAGCCGATATCCGAATAATAAAAAAAAAAATCTTATTGAGCTGAAAGTAAGCCAATACCTTAAGAGTGAAAGTGCGTCCCTGCACTCCACAACCTTGCAATCGTAATGAGACCTCCTTGGAAAGGTTTATCAGGAAGTGTTCGCACTGGAATAACTTTTATGTCAACATTTTGAAAGATGCTGTTTTATACGATTGTAAGGTTTAGAAATATAAAATATGATACAGAATGTAAGAGAATACTGACATCTTTTATATCTTTGAATCTCACACCCCAATTTACATCAGCCCCAACAGACTTACTATCCTGCGGAAGTGTAGATAATGTCATCTTAAACAAGTTTATCAGGAAATGAAAGGGATACAACAACACATTTGAGTTGGAAAATTAAAAGCAACATGTGAGGCCACTAGCAAGTGGCACAATGATTTTACATCATGTTGTGGAGCATAGCACGATCGACCATTTTGAAATGTAGCATTATACAACAAATTAGCACAATGTAAAAGGAAAGGAAAAATACAAGAAGAAACACGCGTGTGCACACATGTAGACACAGAGACATATACATCTCTCTCTCACACACAGAGTACATGCATACATATATCCAATATCTCAAATCAAAATGACAAGGAATCAAGTCTGGATTTTAGAAAAATATTCCATACCTGAAAGACCCCAACTAACCGGTTATCAATTCCTCTGCTATAATTCCACAGCATTTCTCCTGTTTTCATACCATAGTCCTTCTGCAATGAGGCCTGAAGATGCAAATAAAGGTACACAATATAAAATATTTCAAATGCTTTTCAATTACTGGCCCAAAAAGGAAGTGGAACATGACTACAGTACAGCGCATGCAAGTAAATGAACCAAGTAGCAACGTAAAAACAATTTTGTGCTGATGACTAGATCCTTGAATAAAATTGGGTTGTAGTTCTTGAAGGTTCTTTCCTCAAATTGAAGTCTTTTTTTTGCTTAAATGAACTTTTCATTGTCAATGATTATTGTCTTCTATATAATTTCCAAATTTTCAACATGTTAAAAATATTTTTTTTCCTAGTTTCTATTCTTTTTTATTAAGAGCTCTAAATTCATGAGTCAGACCATTTCCTTCCCTAACTTGTGGCAAAAGAGAAATGTCTGAAATGAAAGGAAGAACGCTTATAACAGATTAAAAGAAAACATTATTAATTGACCTTCAGAACGGAGTCAAGGAACAACAACTATCAGAATATAAGGACAAATCAGAAGAAACTATAAATTAAGAAAGTGAATGAATAGTAAAACCTTGGAAATAAGGCGTAATTGTCCACATGTGTGAACATTCTGTTTCTTCAACTTCTCCTGTAAAACATATCCTATTCCAGGAAGTACATTAATTGGGAGTTGACATAAATGATCTTCAACCTGGAAAAGGAAAAACTAAATAATTGAGCAAGTAAGACAGTGACACATTTCATACATCAACTATAATATCAAAACATAAGCTGTACAAAATAGAAGTAGGTTTACTTATCCAAGTGAACTACAATAGCTAGAAATAATTAGCATGATGTGATCAGTGTCCCATATTTTTATAATAAGTTGATCTTTAAGAATGTTATCAAAATCAGTATTAGTTGCAAACATGTAATAAAAATCACCATAACACTCTTTCTGGTGAAGTGTAAACAGTCAATTTCAAATTTCAATACATCCAAAATATAGATCAAACATAGAACTAGCACCTTTGATGAAAATCCAAAGCATCATGGTCTAGAATCATACAACTCCACATCTAGCGTAGCACTATTTCAGTAAGTATGTCTCATTTAAGATTTATTAAAATACAGAATTACAAAAACAACAATTGGCATCAATATTTCAATTTGTAAATATCCTAAGATAAGCAAAAGCTTTCAGCATAAAATTCATAAAAAAGACACTATTATAGCCGCCACATAAAATACAGGAAAATTGCTTACAAAGAAAAAGGATGTAGGACTTGAAATATGATTTACATCTTACCTTCATTACACCACAAATAAAAATTGAAAATTATGAAAAAGACAACAATTTCTGAATAAAAGAAACTCCAGAACGTACTTTTTCTGTAGTTATGTGATATTGACCATTCGGTTTTGCAGTTCTAGTAGCAATACGAGCCATAAGCATATTTCCAGCTATACCAGCACTAGCTGTACATCCAGTGGTCTTATAGATCTCTTCTCTAATTGATGAAGCTAAAAGTTCAGGATCTTCAACCTCTGAATCTGTGACATCCAAAAACGCTTCATCACAGCTTACAGCCTGTATAAAGTAGCAGTTACAGCATTAAGGACAAGTCAACTGAAAACCTTATGCACTTAAGCAATGTCAAATCATAAAAGACCTGCACTTTGTTGCAACGCTGATGCAATATACTATAAAATTGATCCGCTACCTGTAAAATGTCCAAGTCATATTTGTAAAAATCAATTAAAAGAGGAAAAAAGATACAAAGATATGCTGACATAAAATAAAATATTCTGACATTCTGCTTTAAAAGCCAATCAACTATGGATTGGATAGCCTACTAATTCTTACTTCCTCATAAGCTTCAAAGTTGTATGGAAAGATAACAAGGTGGGGACAAAGTGCCTTGGCATCACGAACAAACATGCCAGCCCTAATACCTAGCAAAAGATCGAAAGCATATAAGTTACATACCAAAAAAGACAAACAAGTAATACAGCTAGCTAAGTCATAGTATATTATCATATATAATTTGGCATATAACCAACCATGACTACGAGCCAGGTAGTTCGCAGAGGAAATCTCAGCAGTTCCATTTGAATTATTTGAATGACATACAGCTACAGGCTGGTCCAACAATTCAGGGTGGTTCCTGATAACAACTGAGACAAAAAAGCAGTCCTGGGGAAGCATTGAGTTAAATGGCATATCTATCCAAAACCTAGGCAGGAAAATTAGTTGAAAACAATACTTTTTTTGAACATCTGTGTATTTAAATCTTACCATGTCAACATGGATAATGACTGAATTATGAGAAATATCAGAGGCACTGATATTAGAATTTCCATTGTTAAGTCCAGTAGACACGGTGGAAAAACGCTTTCGATACCGATTTCGCCAGGTTCCTATAAAATGTAGACGTGAGCTCTGCATAAACAAAACTTCAGTCAGGATATTGCAAAATAATGTCATCCCCAGAGCATATTAAAAGATTGGTAACATTAACAATGGAAAAGAAGTTATGATTGTGTGACACAGTAAAATCATGTGGAAGCAAAGTGAGGAGAAAGTCAACATCATACCACTACCAGTATGTCACAGATAAGTTTACATACTTATAAGAAGGTCAATACCCCCAGTCCCACACAACACAAGCAGTTGCTTTTTTTTATCTTTGTTTTCTTTTTTAACTGATACAGAAAACACAACATTATGCACAGGAGTAATCACTTCATCCACCTCATCTATTGAAGTTCAAGAGACATTATCTTTTGATGCAAGAAATAAGTATCCATGATTTGTATGCTTGATTTCCAGTATATTTTGCATAGTAGTACAAAAAATCCAGATGACTACCATAACCACATTAAAAATAAAATAAAGCAGGTTATCAACAAGAAAGTCACCATTTCACCAAGCAATATGAAAATTCAAAATCTATTTAAATTATAACTTATAACTACACTACCTTGAAATAATTTTCCACAAAATTAGGGTCTGCAAGAGTTGAATGACACTGTTTAGAAGACTTAGTGCCTGAAGAACTTGGAAGTTGATTTAGATTCAGCTCATCTGAGCACTGAGTACTAAATGATGTAGAAGGTGCTGGATGGGTGGTTTCAAGTTCACCTTCGATATTCCTCTCATCTTTAGTAGCAGCATTGCTTCCTCCTGCATCCTCTTCTTCATCACATTTAACTCTAACACTAGTCAGCTCTTCCATCATAATTGCATTAGTTTTCTCAGGGACAGTATCATCAGATTCAGTACTGATTTGCCCACTAAGTTCACTCATATCTCCAACTTTGGATGAGTGTCTATCATCTGAATCTGAGTGGCCAACCCTCATGGATGAATCTTCAACATCTGATACAACTTGACAAAGGGCATTTGTAAAAGCATCCTCTGACATTTTACTACTTTTCAATGTGAAGAATGCTGACAGTTTTTGTTGGTTATTAGCAAGCTGGTCAAGTTGATAAGGCACCCCTATTAAAGCAAAATTTGAATCACTTGAGGCATGATGACTTGGAAAGCCAATATAATATTATCATATATTCATATCTCCAGGAAAAAAAAATGAAGTAAATAAGCAAATAAAAGGCAGGTCCAGATAGTAAAACTTGAATATGTGGACATTATGAAAGCATTTAAAACATTTTTCCATCTGCTTTCCTCATCCTTTTCTTCCTATCAAAATACAAACAAAGTAGACATTTTTTTTCCAAAGAAAATGCAATTACAATAAGTGGGTGAGAAATGTAAAAACTTACAGCTCAAGAGTCTATTAGCAGCAACAGAATCTAAAATCCAAGTGGGTTTCACCACTGGCAACCCTGCACTGAAGGCTCTGTATTGGACCATCCAATAATTAAATTGAAGTAATGCAAAGGTATAGGATTCAAACCTCAAAATTTAAATAAGGGCATGAAATCAAACCTGAGGTTCTTAACTTTACTATCAGGCAGATTACTGCAAATGATATGTGTTACACGATGTCTTGAGAAATAGTTCTCAAATCTTCCACCATACTTTAGCATGTAGCTCCGCAGTTCCTGAAACACGTTTGTCACCAATGTCATCTCGTACATTTGTTTGCTTTTTACAATTAAAGCAAATTACAAAATAGAGCTGACTCAAATTTACAATTTGCTGTCACTTAATTCCTAAAACAAGGAACGATAATCTCAACCAAATTGTGATTAAAATTTAATAAACCTACCGCTCCGCTCCATTTGACCTACTTTCCGCCCATGTTCACAAATTCAAGCAATCAGGGAGAATGATAAAAATGAAAAAGGAAAAACGATTAACCTGGTTGGAAGGAATCGTGAAACCATCAACAAAGATTGAAACTCCACTGAATATAGGCTTTCCAGAACTAGAGCCACTTAAAGTCAAAGATGAGGTGGAAGCCTCAGCGTCAAACTGGTTGTGTAATTTCCGATTCTTCTCGGTCATATAACTGCATTTACACTAGAGCGTCAATGAAACATTTGAAAAACAAAACAAAAAACACTCTGCGTTTACAAACTGAGGCTGTAGAACAGATATAAAATTGAAGATGATAATATTTTCAAATAAAACAAAAAACAAAAACCTGCCGAAATCGGAGAAGGCGGGTTTTCGGGAGGAGGACAGAGAATTTGACTTAGAGCCCCAAGCAGCGCCTAGGGTTTTCTGGTTGGGGGCTGTCTTCTTATTTTTCTTCTTGCTGTTACTGTTACTGCTACCGTTGGAACGGTTGGGCGATATAGAACTAGAGAAACTTCGTTTAGAGTTACCTGAGCGTGACGAGTCCAAACTCATTCTGAGATGAGAATGAGGTTGAGGGAGGAGGAGGAAGTGTATCTATGCAGCACGCTTGTTTGAACCGCCATTGTTTGTAGAAGAAGCAACTAATAAATAAATTAGATAAAAAAAAATTAAAGAAATAAATTTAAAAGTTCTTATTCTGTACCATAGTGTATGAGAAAAATATTAGAAATTAAAGTATTTATTATATAAAATTATAACATTTATATCATTATATGTTTTATTTATTTTTAAATAAAATGTTAGCTTAAGTATGGTTGATGTGGTCTTCCAAAATTGAATTAAGTTTCACTTCGACTTTTGATTGTTTTGAAAACTTGTAACAAACAAAGAATCAAAAATAATTATTTGGTAAAAAAAAACTTAAATAAACATGCTTATTCTCCAAATTTAAAAATGATTTTTAGTCTCTAATTTGAAAATAACTCATTTTGGTTCTATAGTTAACACAAATGTATATTTTCTAACAGTTTTAAAAATACTATTTATATCATTTTGAAACTCCTGAAGTTTAGAATAATGAATAATGTTTACGATTTTAAACCCTTAAAATCTGGTAAAGAAAAATAAAAAAATCAAAATCAAAACAAAATAAATCTTTTATTCAAACATCGTTTTTCACATTCTAACCATGTCTTCGTAGATCAGTCCCAAAAGAAAAATTGCAAGACAAAACTTCCTCCATGACAAGGATAACATTCCTAATTATAGTGTTTTTTAAAATGCGATTCCTAAAAATACAATGTAATGTAATATAATGCTTTAAAAAAAAGAAGAAAGAAACACTCTCTTGATACTCGATATATCAGGCATTTATATACTTTGACCATGGAGGATGTTAATTTTGTAAAATTGAGTTAGAAGAGATAAAAAAAAACTTCTAATTATTAAGTAACAAAAAAAAATGTTCATTTTATTCTTCGAAATTCGGAATATACATTATAATATGCAAAAAATATATTCTCAGCTTTAGTCCAAACATGGTAGACGTGAGTTTTTTGACGTGTAACATTTCAAAAAGATTTTCCTGGGATGTTCATGGTAGATCTCTTTCAGCTAAAATGAATAATGGTGTGTTCTACTGTTCTTGCATAATTCTAGACTATTGGATGAATGATGACGTGCGAGAATGTATAGTATATGTATATGGACTGCAATTCAACGATGTGCAATTCCGATTGGAGTATGAGTGTACATGTTCAAGTAATTAATAATCATGAGCATAATCAAAACAATTTAAAGAAGATACTACATCTCAAGCTTTGGTGAAGCAATTATTATGAACTGGGAGGCTTGAGTGAGAAATAACAACAAACACTTGGAAGGCAATTGGCATTGCATCAACCGCAGCATATTCCTTTGAGCTTATCCGCAGCAGATTTATCAATGGAATACTGCAATGAAACATACAATGGTGATTGGTGGAAAGGAAAAGAAAAGAAAGAAAAAAAAGAGCTGCTAGTGCTAGGTACCTTATGAAGAACCCATAGAGAATGATTATATGTGCGTTGAAAGAGGCCATCGAAATCAGAAGGATCAACATCAACTTCACGGTAGTTGACGAAGTTCTCGCGAGCGTACTTGGCATAATAAGCCCTGCTGTCCTTTGGTAAGAGCCTCACCAATCTCAGAACCTCCGCATACGCTCTCACCGCCTTCTCCATTTCTTCTCTTCGGTATTCACAACTGCCACCGCCTCTACATATCACATCTCTATCTCTAACTATATTAATGTTAAATAGATAATTTTCTTTATTTTTAATTTTTTTTTTTTAACAATAACATGTTTAAAAAATAATATTTCTTTTAATTTTAAATAATTTAGAATACATGTATCATATGTAACATACTAAATTAAATAACTTTTATAATTAAATAATTTTTTTATTAAGTTAAACAATTTTCATTATAAATACTCTTAGTAATAATATCTTGTGGATTGTGGTATAGATTATCCCATACACAAAGATATTGAATAAAAAAACAGTTTATTTAACTATCAATTATAAATGTAAAACTTATAAATAAACTATATTTTTCAAAGCTATTATGTTGTATCATAGAAATAAACCTTTAAAACTTGTTTTAAAAATAATTTTAATATAAAATTAGTGTCAACCTTATTTAAGGGCCCAACACTCTATTTGTTCATAAAAATGTACAGTGTACTCTTATCACATTAGTTTCTATACAGTTAAAAAATATAAAATAAATAAAATCAATTAAATTAAATTATATAGTATTCAATCAAAAACTTGTAGGTTCACTCTAATGATAATACATTAACACGATATCACCAAAATATTTAGACAATAAATATTTTTTTTTATTTTAAAAATGTTTTCATATTAATTAAAACAATAGATTATTTATAGATGTTAACTTCTATCTTGAAAATGGTTTTCGATTTACTTCTTAATTGATTGAGAAATCTTCTACTTTTTTTTTTAGCTCGGCGTGAAATCTTCTTGGTTTTGATATATTCATTTTTAAAAGAATTGTAATTATTAAATCGTGGATGGAATAATATGTCATGTTACTAATATTTAGACGGCTCAACTTATATTTATATTAGATTAGATGGACTACCTAGTAAACTAGATATATGAATGAATGAGGCTATTTTACATAACTATTGTATTCACAACTTTGAATGTAGAAGTAGAAGTGATTTCAGTTGATGTTCAAGTGAGACCACTGAAAGTTTGAAACCGTATCTACAGACGTTTGTAATACAATACGATATTATGTAAAATAGCAGTATTCTAATTAATAAATGAAATATGAAATGGAAGAAAATACTCAAATGCAATGATAGATAAACTAATAGTAGTGCCATACAAAAGAACTGCCCTCGAATACAAAACCTCCCCTGAAATCTCCCAAGAATGCAAGCAATGTATATATATAATTCAAATACAGTAATAAACGCCCATGATCACATCCACAAAATAATATATATATAAAGGTAAATACAAAATAACGAGTCCGAAGACAGAGATCGATCTCTAGAACAGCATGGACAGCAAAGCACATCCGAATACTAAGCTCCCGATCATCTTCTGAAAGGACCACAACTTTTCAGCCCCACTCTGCAACACCACAAATTAAGTTAATTAATTTAGCAACAAGCGTGGTAAAGCAATATATTTAAGAATAAACAACAGCCAGACTCCCTTAGGTGGAGTATATTTGTACTAACTAACATACCCACGTTAAACATCTCAACGCAAAACGCACACTTAACTTAACATCACACAACACATTCAGATCCACATTTACTTATAGCACTACTAGGAATAAGATTCGATTTGAACATTTAATGAAATTTAAGTAGAGAAATAAGTGTGGGTGCTGGTATAACAAGTGGGAAGGAAGATGAGGTGATAGTAAGTATGAAGATAATTAATTTGGTTGCAAAAGTACTAGTGGAGTGAATACGTACATCATCGCCAGAGGGAGAGATGGTGGAGAGACTGGGACCGGGAGCCAAGGAAGGAGAGAGTGAAGGGGCAGGGGCTAGAGATAGAGCTGGAGCTGGAGCTGGAGAAGTGGCAGGTGGAGACGACAGAGGTGTAGGGGTCAATGCAGGTGGAGGTGTTGCTGGTGGAGGAGTTGCTGGTGGAGGTGAAAATGGAGGGGGAGAAGCAGGGGGTGGAGTGGCAGGGGCAGGGGGAGGAGATGCGGGTGGTGGAGATGCAGGAGGAGGGGATGCGGGTGGTGGAGAGGCTGGTGGAGGAGAGCTGAGCGGTGATGGTGGTGGAGACTGAGATGGTGGAGGTGAAGAGAGGACGGGTGGTGGAGATGACTGAACGGGAGGCGGTGAAGACTGGACAGGAGGTGGAGAAGATTGAACCGGAGGTGGAGAGGCCTGGGGTGTAGGAGGCGCGGGAGAGGTGGTTGGACTTGGGGAGGTGGTTGGACCTTGCCCTCCAACGCCGCCGACTACAGTGCAGATCAAACCAATCATCAAAACCAAATGTGTAGTCTCCATTTTATATATATGCTATTCGATCTCTGCTTAATTAACCTGCGCGCGCAGCTGGCAGGGCAGAGCTAGGATAGTTTGTTTAAGAGTGAAGCAGTGGACAAGTTATTATATATAGCCACATTCCTAACTCCTAACTTCTAACTTTGGATCTCACATATCAAGTATCAACCTACCTGGCTGGCTCAGGAGGAGAGGGCGAGGGACCCATCCATCAACATAACCAACTATACAGCAGGAATGGAACTCTTTGCCTTTTCAACCTTTTTTTTTTTATATATATAATTAAATAATAAATTAAATCTTTGTTCAATGTTTGTTTTTGTACTTTCATTAAATTACGTTTATCAAATAAATTATTACATAAATCAATTTGGACTGTATTTTAGGATCAATTTCAAACTGATGCAATGCAATAATCATCATCTAATATTTTTCCAATTTTCTTCCCGCTAAAGACACAACAGCACCGAAGAAAAGGTTAAGGTGATTTGTAATTTCAACTTACTTTTTTTTTTTTTTTTTTTGAAAGATGGAGCAAAAACGATGATCAAGTACCCAGACCCACCACCAATTATGATAGCACGCCTCTAACTACCAAAATCATAGTGCCATCCTGCTAGCTGTCTATTTAGCTAAGCATATGCCAATATTGTTTTACATGTTCAATCCATTCCTTGCTTTCGTGTTGTGCGTTAAACTTGGATTTCAAATTAAAACAACAAATGCCAAAGAAAAATGACACATAATTTTCATATAAAATATCATCATTCAATTTAGGTTTATGAGAAAGAAAAATACATTTTCACATATAAATAATTAATTTTGGACCGAAATATATGTGAATTTTCAAAAGCCTTCACACGCGGACAACTAGAATGAACACCAAAAATCTTGATAAATGATTGGTTGATCATGATTTATTAAACATGTTATAAATATTGTCTTATACTCAAGCAATTAATTAGAGTATCTCCACATCCATTGGGTTGCTTTAATTTTTTTTGTATTTATTTTTTACAATTTGAACAAATTATGATAAGAGGTTCAATGTATAAAATTATATTATAAATAGATTCGTATAATTAAGTCAAACATTTATTCTAATAATATAAATATTATAGTTATTTTTTTAAGTGTTTAAGTTAATGTAAAATTATAAAATTCAAAAAAATAACAAATAACTCATATAAATAATCATGCATTATAAATGTTTTTATATAACATTATATAAGCTTTTTATGGAAAAAAAAAAACATTGCTACAAAAAATACACTAATAAAAAAATTAAACGAATAACTTTATTTTGTTAATTATTACTGTAATGTATGAAATTTGTTTTGTGACTAATCTTAAAATATATAAAAAGTATTAAATACTACTTAAAATAAGTTAGTGTTAATAATTTACATAAGATTCGAGTTATTATTATTAAAAATATTCCTTCGTGTGTATCCGCCCGTGGGGTTCCCAGGAAGAGGGGTACCTGTTCCAAAGCTGGGTTTGCAAAAACAGAGAATCTTCTTTAGAAAGGATGAAATTAGCTGGTCCGTTTTGAAGTGTATATGTCCCAATTTCTTATGAACATGGCGTCGTGCACTCGTGCTACGTTTACAAATGGCAAAGTCCACGGAATCATTTTCCACAGAACAAGAACGTAATGTATTGTCCGATGTGTTTTAATGACAAGACCAAAATGATTTTTTTATATATAACGATCGATATAGAACATATGTCTTCATTAAAATTGATAAGATCAGGGTCTATTTGGGACGGATTAATGAGTATGAAATTCAAGTCAATCAATTTTGATTGGCTAGGATTTTTTTTTTCACAAGCTAAACCAAATTTGGGTTCCTTGCCATGCAAGTGAGCAAAATTCTGTTTTGAGAAAAAAAAAAAAAAGACACATAATTTTGGCCAAAAATTCACATAGGCATGTATGTGTAAGAAAAGAATGAGTATATATATTTGAGAAAAACTAAGAAGGTGATAAGTGATAAGTGTGGGTCATACGGCTTCATTTTGTGCTGGACCTGGCCTCTCTAAGCATGTGTAATTTGTACGCCACGGCGAAGGACTGGTTCTGGTTGGTATGGTAAGGTGAGGTGGATCTCCCCCACATGGCACATTCACATACTCATCTTTGGCTTGGGTCCTACTGAGCTTTCTGTTAGGGAGTATTTACCTAATTTGCTTACTATAAAAGATCAAAATAAATACTCTTGATCAACAACTAGGAACTAGGGATGTGAAAAAACCTAACCGAAACAATTTTGATTTAATTAGTTTGGTTAAAAAATATTTTTTTTTAATTGGTTTGGGATCAAACTGATTTTAAAAAACTTATTCAGAACTAAATTAGTTTTAAATTAATTCAAATATTTTTTAAAGTTTGAATTGATTTTGAATTAATGTTGTTTTAAAGCAAATCAATTTTGAAAAATCAGTTTAAATAATCGAATCATTTTTTTTTTAGTACTGGTTTCATTTTTTAAATCAATTCAAGTAAAAATTAGTTATCATAGCTTAATATATTGGTAATACAACCATAATCACAACCCCAAATTATAAGTATTATATGGTGGGGACTTGAGCCTCTGCTGGCAATAAACATGATTATTGGGATTCACATGTTTTGTTGCTTTTGATCATCCAATGAAAAAAAAAAGCAGGTAAACCGTGTTAATTAATGAGGAAAAGTTATTGCCATAGGAGAATACTTTGCTTAGAAAACAATCCAATTTCATGTTAGCTTTGGAAAACAATATGATTAAATAGCAGTAAGTAATAATTAGTCATGCATTGCATGGATTGTCTTAATAGTCTTAATAATAGGGATGTGTAAAAAAATCGATAGTTAAATTGAAATCAAACTGATTTAAAAAAATAGATTTTTAAAATAAAAAAACGATTTAGTTAACCGAATTAATTTTTAAATTCAATTCGATTAATAAACCAATAAAAATTAATTCGATTAATAAACTAATTCAAAAATTGATTCGAGATTTAAAAATTAATTTGAATTGGTTTTAAATTAATTTGATTTCAAACCAATTTTTAAAATTGGTTTAATTCAAACTGATTTAAAAAAAAAACTAAACTAATTTAATTAATTCAAAAAATTGGTTCTATTTGAATTTAAGCGATTCAATTTTGCACACCCCTATTTAATATGGATGCACTTCATTAGTACTCCTAGTCCTAGATACAAGATGTGTTGACTTTTATATATATACAGATCAGGTTCAGCTTAACCCCATTACTTCAATAATTAGATATGATATCTCACCCTATTAATTAAGCAGAGCATAGTTTGTTCGAACTTTCATTTCAGAAGGTTTCTTGCACTGAATAGCAGCGAGCCAAGTGTACAACACATTTGTAAGTACTATACTACCTTAATTATCTTGGGGTTAACCTCTGAAAAGGAGTACTCTATCTACCTCAACAACCAACTGGTACACTTTCAAAGCCAACTCAATTTCGCTTACTACAAAAAGTCATAAACCTCACAACTACCATTTCATAAGTCATGACAATAACAAAATTGATGGAGTGCTTGCTATCTCTTTTTACTGCTGCCACGTATAGGTACAATTAATGGTGTGATTTCAAAAACAAGTTGTACGTGCGGTTGGTTAGTTATTATTGTAAAATTAATTAATTAATTTCGTATCTTCTGTCCTTTTTCGAGAATATCAAATAAATAATGTTAACCATGCACACTCAAAAATAAAATTGAAACTGAGCTTGCAGTGTCCTTTTTGTTGATACTTGATACTTGATAGTGTGTAAGAAAACTTTAACAAAAAGTGGGTCAGAATCAAAGCAAAAAAGAGGCGTGTTTGGTTGGGTTAGTTAGTTTAAAGGTCGATGCATGGTACTACTTTTTAACCTCCTTTCGTTAGCTCGTATCTTTTCCTAGTTGTATTCACTCCCATCAATCATCCTCGTCGTTAATCAACAAATTCTTAGTTAGTTAATGAAAGGAACCTTCAGTCAGGAGCAATTATAATATAACTTAGATTGATTATTGCTGTTCAATTTCTTATTAACGTTTTCGTGTTTAAACGGCAATATGAGCTTATTTGTACTAATGCAGCTGAGAATAGAAAGTGTTACTTGAAGTTGAAGAGAGATAAAGTAGTTTTTGGTATACATAATTTATAATTGTTTGGAATAGCTAATAAATTAAATTATTTTTATAATTGATTATAATCATAATTAATTTTTGTTTCGATAAATTTGTTAAAAATAATTAATTTTGTTTAAACATGACAAAGGGTAAAGACAGTTGAAAAAAAATCATTATATATAAATTTCCAGATTAAAAAAACAACTTATTTTTGAGAAAACAAATATTTATAAATTTCAGCTAATATTCCCAAACATAAAGCTTTTATTCTGAACAGCTTTTTTACCTTCAAAACAGCTTAAATGGGAATAATTAATCTTTGCCAAACCTGCTCAAATAAAAATATAGACTAATTCATCATATCACATGATAGTTAAACTATAAAGTATAAAGGATCTATTTTTAATTTGTCAATGAATTTAAATGGCGAAAGGCCGAAAGCCAAGAGAATAATACAATGAGCGCGCGGCCCAAAGAAGGTGGCCAACTAAGGCAGGGACAAAACAGAACAGAACAAAAAGGACTTGTGTTTGCTACTAAAAGGGGGAACGAAACAAGCGAGGATATGGACTCTATAACCACGATTGAGAGCCCAAATGAAAAAAAAATTATTTCTATTTCATATTCATACCTTGTTCAATTCATCCACTGGGGAGGTTTGTCTTCTTCAGATTGCATTTATTTTTAGTCCGAGGCAAATGTGACTCATTAACACAGAAAAGTAAATTATACCCGAGTTTGTCTTATGACTCATGAGTATCCTTTCAAAAAATACTATATTGGGGGTGGAACAAAAAAAACAATCTTGGACTCTATCTCAAATGAAGAAGAGCAGCACTGTAACAAGTGTTTGATCTGGCCCTTGTTATCCTGGGTTGAAGAATGTAAATCTTCTTCGAGTACTTGACACCAAATTTAGAAACATAATTCATGGAAAATGCATCATATTCAATTTTCCACACTTTTAATTGTCAAATATTTATACTTTTAAAATAAATAAATAAATAAATATATACTCAACGCGTGACGTAAGAAAAGGAAAATTGGGTATTGGGTATTTACAATTATGCTTGGGCCCGAAGCGAAAAGGGGTTGGATTGTTTGGTTTTTATTTAAGAGCTAGGAAAGGGTAATGTAGTAATTTGAAAGAGATATTGGCGCAGCAGAAAGGATAGCATAAGCATAGAAAGAGAAGAGAGGAGAGGGGTTTATCTGTTGTGTTGTGTGTTGTCTGTCTATCTTCTTTTCTCACCTGGTTCTGACCGTGGACATGGCTCTGTTGTCTTTTGGGATTTTCTCTTCTTCTTCTTGTTCTTTTTCTGTTCTCCCACCACAAGAAACTCTCACTTTCATGAGGCCATCTCCTTCTCCTTCTGGGTTGCGAATGCTGCGAACCATTACCTCTTGCACCGTCTCTCGCTCCGACCCGGGCACGGGCACGGGCACTGGCACCCGCAAAATCCGTGGTATCATGAAACCCCGCAAAGTCTCCCCCGAGATGGAAGACCTCGTCGGCGCTCCTGAGATTTCTCGAACTCAAGTCCTCAAACGGATTTGGGCTTACATTAAGGACAAAAATCTTCAGGTTCTTCTTCTAACTTCCCCAACCCTAATAAACCTACTACTCTCAATGTATTCTTTTTGTACGTTATGGACTTGTTTATCACTGCTCTGCTCTGTTTTGCATTCCTTGCTTTATCGTTAACCAACATTAAGTGTTCTTCTGCTAGGGTTTTCATTATTGACACGAGACCATTCACAATATTTTATTTGTTCTGATTCTTTTCTTGACATAACTTACACGCCTTTAACTTTTTGGCACAAAGTAGTTTGATGAATATGCAATTCTGTTAAGCTCATTATTATCATGTCCAGGAATTCTGTTGTCAACTTTGGAGCCATTTATAGTTAATTCATGGATTTGATATAATATTATTATTAATGATAAACATTGAAGGCTTATGCTAGTATGCTGCTTAACTGCCTTGTTAATTCATGTTTTTGGATGTTTTATCTTATAGTATTGGTGCTGTTATTCTGTTGCTATCTTGCATGCATTCAACTGAATTATTACTTGTCATTCATTCTGATAGGACCCTACAGACAAGAGGACTATAAATTGTGATGAGAAGCTGAAGAAGGTGTTTGCAGGGAAAGATCAAGTTGAGATGCTAGAGATTGCTCGCTTGATTAGCCCTCACTTCCTTTAAAATGAAAGTGAAAGTTAAGTTTTTGTATGAACAATTACATTTGGGAGTATTATGTCCTGCGACATAGTAGCGTTTAGTTTTTGTAGTACTTTGAATACAGAACGAGCATTGTTGAAGAGTTCGTTTTGATTGATGTAGTCTCTTCAACAAGTCAGTAATTACCTATTAGGTTTCTTTCTATTTGACATCTTAAATATTATGCTTCTATTCTGCTGTTCCCTTGTGAATCGACCTTTTTAGAAGTTTGTACTGGTTTCACAACCGACAAATGTGGTGGTAACCAGAAGCCCCCCATTGGAGATGATAATTGGTAATAATATGATTATTGTTTGGTTTAAGGCCACAAATAGTAGGCCTGAAAAGGGTGGCAGTGTGAATTGCAAGTTCTGAACTTGTATTGTTGGCGTTACAGCAGTGAATTACAACTCATTCTGGTAGCTTATTTTGCTGTTCATGTAACAAAGTAAGAAAAAGAATGGCCAAAAGACAACTCATTTTGGCTTTGGATGCCTCACTCCTATCTGCCGATAAAAACATTTTATAGTAATCTTTTTTTTCCGATTCAAAACCTCCTATTGCCTGTCACCTTTGTGGCTCACTCATGATCGAGTTCACTCTAGACAGATCCAAAGTATCCATTCTTCTGATTTATATTCTGAACTTTGTATAAAAAGGTCGAAAGATTTTCTCATTAATATTTGGTACAAATTGTTTAATATGAGAATAATGATTAAAATCTAAGATGTGCTGTGTAAAAAAAAAAATGTAGGATTTGTTTTTGGGTTAAGCTTGGGAAATTAAATTGAAATAGGAATTGAATGACTAAATGAAGGAGGCTAACTAGGCAAGCGGAGAGGATGTTGGGGTTGGGCCTGCATTACAATAATTGGACGAGAGCGAAAAGGGTTAGTACTAGTAGGCTCCGAATCCATATGATGGTTTATTGTTCATATCCATATTTGGATTAGAAAACTGGTGAAGTTACGCGGGACACATAACACATTACACATGTTCAGTTCCGCCGAACAAAATATCCCACCTCCCCATCCCCAATTCCACACCCCGTGACAAAAAGAGAGAGGTGACATTATTAATTATTAATTAATGGAATGGAATGGAATAAAAATGAAAATATCTAGGAGTGTTGTTAAGTTTGTGGGTGGCTCTCTCAAACACAGACACAGTTAGTTAAAGCAGAGGATGGAGATGGTAGAAAAGGTGGCTCTTCCACTGCTCCTCCCAAACCCACCCCCACCCTCACCTCCACAATCTTCCTCTTCTAAACCCAATTCCGTGGGAATGACGATTATTCCAACATCAACATCGGTGCCGTCAATAAACAGTCTTATCCATGACCTCAATTCGAATTCGATTCCCAGTTCACAGTCCCGACGACATCGCATCAGTCTCGGGAAGTCCTTCGACCCGAAGCGCGGCAAGCCGTGGTCTCCTGAGCGTCTTTCTCATACAGGTCAGCAAATACTCCAGACCTTGTTATCCTCTCAATCCAACTCTATTGACTTAGTCTTAGACGATATTCTGCGTCCCCTTTTGGTTCCCGACCATCCCCATCCCGCTTCCGATATTTTGGGCATAATCAAGGGCTTAGGGTTCAACAACAAATGCGACCTTGCCATGTCCGTCTTCCACTGGCTTCGAACCACCACCACCACCAACAACCTTAACCTTTTCAGCACTTCTGCAATCCCTGTCATCATCAAAATTCTCGGCAAAGCCGGCCGTGTCTCTTCTGCCTCCTCCTTGCTCCTCGCCCTCCAAAACGACGGCGTTCAGATTGACGTCTATGCCTACACTTGTTTGATAAATGCCTATTCCAGTAGCGGCAGGTACAGGGACGCCGTCAACCTCTTCAACAAGATGCAACAAGACGGCTGCAATCCCACCCTCATCACTTACAACGTCGTTTTCAATGTTTACGGCAAAATGGGCATGCCTTGGTCTAACGTCACGGCTCTCCTCCACGCCATGAACTCGCGTGGGGTTGCCCCCGATTTGTACACTTACAATACCCTTATAAGTTGCTGTCGCCGCGGTTCTCTCTATGAAGAAGCTGTTCGCTTGTTTGAACAGATCAAGCTCCAGGGATTCACACCTGACAAGGTTACCTATAATGCCTTGTTGGATGTTTTTGGCAAGTCCAGACGCCCCAAGGAGGCCATGAATGTCCTCAAAGAGATGGAAGCCAATGGCTTCTCTCCCACCAGTGTTACTTACAATTCCTTGATTTCTGCTTATGCTAAAGGTGCTTTGTTTGAGGAGGCTTTGGACCTGAAAACCCAAATGGTCCACAAAGGGATTAAACCTGACGTCTTTACCTACACCACCCTTTTGTCTGGATTCGAGAAGGCTGGTAAAGATGACTTTGCCATCCAAGTTTTTCAAGAAATGATAGCAGTCGGATGCAAACCTAATATTTGCACCTTCAATGCCCTTATTAAGATGCATGGCAACCGAGGAAACTTTGCTGAAATGATGAAAGTTTTTGATGAGATCAAGCTCTGCAATTGCTCCCCTGATATTGTTACTTGGAACACCCTTTTGGCTGTCTTTGGACAAAATGGAATGGACTCCCAAGTCTCTGGAATTTTTAAGGAAATGAAGAGAGCAGGGTTTGTGCCCGAGAGGGACACATTCAACACTCTAATTAGTGCCTACAGCAGGTGTGGTTCCTTTGACCAGGCAATGGCTGTCTACAAGAGCATGCTTGAAGCTGGTGTGGTACCCGATCTTTCATCGTATAATGCTGTTTTAGCAGCGTTGGCTCGAGGAGGGCTATGGGAACAATCTGAGAAAGTCCTTGCCGAAATGATGGACGGTCGCTGTAAACCTAATGAGCTATCATATTCCTCTTTGCTTCATGCTTATGCCAATGGTAAGGAGATTGAAAAGATGAATGCTTTTGCCGAGGAGATTTACTCTGGCTCTATTGAAACTCATGCTGTTCTTTTGAAGACTCTTGTTCTAGTCAGCAGCAAGAGTGATCTCCTAATAGAAACAGAACGTGCCTTTCTGGAGTTAAGGAGAAGGGGAATTTCGCCTGACATAACTACTCTGAATGCAATGCTTTCTATATATGGGAGGAAACAGATGGTGGCCAAAGCCAACGAGATTTTGAACTTCATGCGTGAGAGGGGTTTTACTTCAAGTTTGACTACATATAATAGCTTAATGTATATGTACAGCCGTTCTGAAAACTTCCAAAAATCAGAAGAAATCTTAAGGGAAGTTCTGGACAAAGGTATGAAACCTGATAGAATTTCATACAACACTGTTATTTATGCATATTGCAGAAATGGTAGGATGAAGGAAGCTTCTCGGATATTTTCTGAAATGAAAGATTCTGCACTTGTTCCTGATGTTGTAACTTACAACACATTTATTGCAACTTATGCTGCTGACTCAATGTTTGCTGAGGCTATTGATGTAGTTCGATACATGATCAAGCAAGGATGTAAGCCAGACCAGAATACTTATAACTCCATTGTCGATTGGTATTGTAAGCTCGACCAGTGGGATGAGGCCAACAGTTTTGTTAAAAACCTTGGTAATCTTGACTCACATGTTTCCAAAGAGGAAGAAAGTAGGTTGCTAGAGAGAATAGCAAAAATGTGGTCATAAGTTGTTTCATGACACTGGATGTTTATTAGTCTCTTCTTCCTCCTTGGTTGCCATGTGATATAATACTATTTGGGAATGGAGATTGGCATTCACCGTATGTAGTTGTAAATGATGATGTTACTTAAACTAAACAAAAGTTCTTGAATCAAATAATGTGTGCATGATTTGTGTTTTATTTGCATTGATGATATAGATGGCTAAACAACAACCAGCTGACAGGTTCTATCCCAATGGTAATCTCGAGTCTTAATCTCCAAGTCTTGTAAGATTCTCTCTTTTTATCTTTCTTTTTGTGCTGTGGTGAGCTCAAGTTTGAAAGTCCAGCACCAATTTCATTCTTCTTTATTTTGTTATTGATTTATCAGCTAATTTGAAACTTCGATTCTACAGTAATGTCTCTAATAATCACCTCTCAGAACCACCCGTAGATGACAACTGTAAATCATTTCCAATGGAAAGGTATAGTAACTGTTGCAATTCTCGACAAATATTAGATTTCTAAACCATATATTTTTGAGTTGAGGTCACAATTTTTCTAATGGAACTAACATTGGCTGATAGATAAAAAAATAAACTCTCTCATAACTTTTTTCACCCGGAGCTGACATTACTGATTACCAAGTATCTTGCTTGTTAGAATAGCTATTCAAACTTGAATTCATAACTCGTACTCTATGGCCCAAAAAAACTGACTTTTTTACTATATATTATCCTATTTGTGTTTCAGATTTGAGAATAACAAATTCAGTGGCCCAGAGAGCTGAAAGGAGAAATCATCTTTACATAGGCTGCTAGCAGTATCAGAAATGTATGCTTGCTAGTTGCTACAAATCTAGCATGTCAAACTTGAATGTCGATATATCTAATAAATAAAAAGAGTTTTGCTGTTCATACATACTTGTTGTTCTGTTCATAATAATTTATTTCCAATCCTTCCATTCTATCTTGGAACAAGAGAAAACTCTTCTAATGATTTGTTTGGCAAAAGAAGAAACATATTTTTCTAAGCAGGATTGCTATGCAAAACAAAAGGCTTACTAATTATGTAAGAGTTCTAAAAGATCACAGAAAAATCATCTGGTTATATTCACCTATTCATTCCTACGTAATTTCATAAAATAATGTTGAACAAATTACACTAACATTCCTTAAGTTTTACTTCAACCACACATCTTTTTCTTTTTTTTTGCATTACTTTAGTACCCCTCCACTAACGATGTAGATGCCTATGTGCCTTGTACCAAACGTTGTTGTCTTGCTCCAATCCAATGGGTAATGCTAATTATGATGATGATGATGATGATGATGGAGTTCTGGCCACGATTTTAACGATATGGTGAAGTTGGGATGATGGAGTTGGACCTTGTTTGAGGGCAAGGGTTTTTGGGTTTCTCGTGGAAGGAAACCATTGTTGTGTGTGTACCTTGCCTCTCTTTTTTTCTTCATTTTCTTGAATTAACTATTAGTATCAAAACATGTTTTTTTTTTTAGTTGCCGAAACAATTTTGATTAGTTTCGTCAAAAACTAAAAAATGTTGGTCTTTCGTTCACTGTAACAATTTGTTTACACAGAGAAGATGAGACATGGACATTTTAGGAATTAAAAAAATACATGCTTGTCACCTAACTTGAAAATTAAACGGATCAAATCCCGTTTGATTGATTGTAGGGAGTGTTTCTGTAATAAAAAGACAACTTAGAGAATTTTCTGTAGGGTGATAAAATGGAGAAGTGCATATGTAATTTAAGTGAAATTTGGGGAGGGCTGGCTGTAGTTTACTTAATATTTTTTTGTTCCAACCATTATTTTCGTTGTCTATAGTAAACCGTAAAATTGTACTTGAATAACTCACAATCAAGCACAATTAAACAAGTGGGCGGCTAAATTTTAATTTGTAAGCTTCTATACGGCGATAATGGAAAGATTTGAGCAAGTTTTATTTTATTACTCACCCGGCATGAAGGGAGTATGGATACTCCAACAAAGACCCAAGACTGAAAAACGTAAACATTTTTTGATTGAAAGGCAATCTTACCAAAAATCGTTCAAATAAATAAAATGGTAAGAAATCAAGTATCAAACACAGGATTCACATAACATATTTAATTATATAAGATGTATTACTAAACGGAGAATATGTAAAAATTACTTGAATAGCAATAAAATGCAATTAAAACTAAATATAAGTAATGAGAATTGGTTCAGAACGTAGAACAAACACTTGGTGTGCAAAAATGTTGACTCAATGATGTAAAGTAGTTGGGTTCAAATCCGTCCATTCATCCTCTTATATAAACAAACCAAACAATTATACAAGATAGATTCACGAATTTACCATAAATTTACTAAATTACTCTAACCCTAATTCCTTAGATGGAGAGAGCCTAAGTGACTTTATCAATTCACCAATCTTTTGATTCAATTGATGAAGCTACTTGCATGGAGCTCAGAGATTAGAAAAATGGCTAATGACCCCTATCTTATTCCTAGGCACACCCAAGAAAGCATTAAAAGAAGAAGATAAAGCAATAAATTTGAAATTCAAACTTGTATAAAGAAGTTTACATGAGATTCAGATGGCTTCCTCAAACCCCAACTAGAGGAGTTTAGCTATGAAGGTGGAGGAAGGAGCCATGGAGAGTGGGCACATGAGGCAATGAAATAGTCACGGCGCAGCAATCCCTAGGTTTCTGTTATAATAATCCCTCTTGACTTACTTGAGACCTTCCATTAAAAAGTAACGTATCTCACGTTTGACTTAAGTGTCTTCTCGCTAAGCGCCAACTTCCGCTTAGTGAACAAAGAGAATCACATTTAGTGCGAAATCGTGCTTAGCGAATTTTCTTTTCTATCTGAGAAATTTGCTAAGTCCCAAATTTAGCTAAGCGACTCTTCAATCTTTTGCATTTGCTCCAAGTCTTCAGGCTTAGCACCAGGTCTCTACACATCCCTTGATTTCATCCAGATGCTCTCGTTAAGCACGGAATTGCGCTAAACGAGCTTTCCAAAATGGTCAAATTTCCAATCTAACTAAAAAATGAGGAAATTCACCTATAAAACATGAAATTTTTGCCTAATTCCTAAAGACTAACTATCTAATGTTAGTAAACTATAAGACTCTAAAAATACTAAACAAATGAGTTCAAATAAAACTATTAATAATAAAAAAAAAATAATCCCTACGAATTATGTTCAAAGAATTATATCTATAAAACAATTATCAGCAACTCTTGTGAATGACCCTAGAATTTAGTATAAAGTGAACTTCAACAACGTAAAAGAGTTTGACATTTGCTTATTGAACGAGTTTACACCTTTTTATAGCATGTTAATTTGACAATAATTCTAAGCTAGACGTGACGTGACATGGAACAGCCATCCCCGAGTAATCATATATAGGTAGGTACAACACAAAGATTTGGTTATGCCATCCTCGCCCCAGTTCAACCTCTGCTCAAGCATAACAGAAAACCACACCCCTTTTCTTGCTACCTCAGCAATAATGTCAAAGACAGCCAAACACGTCGTATGCTTGTGTTGAAATGTTGCAAAAATTTATGTCTATGACAAGATCCTGCTAGCTTGGTTGAGAATGACTTTGCATTAAAGACAATTCTTCTTCTTCCACACTAGCAGTAGCAGAGGCAGAGGAAGGCGAAGGTTGTGGTTGTTGTTCATGAAATAGAATCCAATTTTTATTTTTGGCATGAAGCAAGATAGGGTAGAGGATAAAGCCCACCAGAATGAGTGCTCCACTGACAAGGAAGGTTCTGAAAGAAGCCAAGCACATTACAAGAATAAGCAAGAAAGCAGGAGGCAAACAAAGCATGGTGGCCCAAAATGTTGAGAATGGAACTCTGTAAGGTCTATAAAGATCAGGGTTGTTGAATCTCAAAGTTATAAAAGCTGCAAACTCAAGAAGCATTCCCAGAGCATATAAGAAATTGAGGAACTCAATGATTTGTTGAAAGCTCATCCATGACAAGAAGATAACTCCGGTGGCAGAGAACAAAATGCTAAAAGTGGGGGTTCCATAGATGGAGGTAGAAGCAAATAGAGCAGGAAGCAATCCCATGTTGCTCATCCCCTGAAGTTGAAAAGCATCACTGCTCATTTCAGCTTCAAACAAGCCGATGTTAGACATAGCAGCAGCGAGTTGAATCCAGAGTTTGAGCCAAGAGCCGCCAATAAGCAATCCCACTTGCGCAAAATAACCATCTGACCACTCAGCTGGAGAGGAGGTCAGAGCACCTGTTCCGGCAAGAAGTGGAATCAAATAGGAGAAGACCACCAAAAGTAGTCCACCAAGAAGGGCTTTTGGGAAGGTTGTAGATGGATCTTCAACCTCTCCAGCGAGGGTACTTGCCTTATCCCAGTAATTTAAATTCCAGAACAAAGTGTTGAAGTAACGTGGCCAGTCGACCTTGGAGAAATCAACAAGAAGCCAGCGCCTGGGGCTTATACGTGGAATGGAAAGAAGGGCCAAAACGAGGAATGGGGAAAGAGAGAAAAGGGTGAGCAAAACAGCAGAAAGGCCAACGACGTGAAGGCCGCGGTAGTTCAAGTAAGTTAGGGAAAAAGTGATGAGCAAAAGAGCAGGGATACGAAGGAGGGAGTGAGACTGAGGGATGTAAATGTAATCGAGGAACAAAACTGGGTAAAGAGCATTGTCCATGACCCCACTAAACCATTTCCACAGGCCTTCCTGAAACCCCCAGAAGGGTCCAAAGGCAGAGGAAATCCAAAGAACATAACCACCGTTGTGAGGGAAGGCGGTGGCAAGTTCAGCCGTAACAAGAGCTTCTGGTATACTCCAAATAAGAGGGAAAACCAAGAATCCTACCAATGACAAAAGAGGACCACCTCCACCCCTCACCGAATCCTCTACTCCAAAAGGACCGCCGGATACTTCATAGAAGATTAGAGCTATCAGAGGCAATACACTTAGTTTCGGTTTCGATTTCTTCATCATGGCCTCATCGGTGCGCGAGATCCGATCTCACAAACTCAGACTCCAATTTCCATTTTATAATCACACGTGCAACGCCACTTCCAACTTTTATTAATTCACACCAATTGCCAAAGTAATATAATCAAATTACACTCATTTTCCCCTACAAGGCTACAACACTTTCTCCAACTTTATTATTTATAACCTTTTTATTATTCTTTTTTTTTTTTATAAAAATACTGTTATCCTCCTGAGCTTAAGTTATTTATTTCTTTTTTACTTGTATATTTAAATTTATCAAACATTTTTCTTATATTTTCTTTTAATTTATACCTTCAAAAAAGGTAATGCTTAAGCCTTGTTTATTAATAATAATTGCATGAAGCAAATCTACTTAATTTTTATAGACATTGGATGAGCCTCGTTCTTAGCCTCTTAGGCATCGGATACGAATTAAAGCATCTATCATCAAATAGATCAAAACGGACAGAATTCTTCAAGACGTAATCAAACTTGGCACTGTTGACAATAATAGACTTGGATGTCACCTTTTTAGTGCAAATGGAACTGAATACTAATGAGAAATAATTTTAACATTGGTAGAACCCAGTGTATTATTTCATCTCTATTTATAGTTTCTACACATCTCATCTCTTTACTTTTTACTATATTTCTCAACTCTAGCAAACAAAACAGAGAACATAGTTAACGAGAAGTGTGAAACTTGGGGTCATTCATTCAACATAGCATTTGCATTAAACTAAACCCCATTTTAAAGCGGTTGGATTGGAACTTAACATCTATAATAATAATAATAATAGAAATAAGTCTATTAAATAATAATAGTGTCTAACAGCAGGTCCATATAGATTAAGAAAGGCAGGCAATGATTGTCTCAAGTTGAAGAAGAAGGAGGTTGAAATTGAATTGGTGGAGGCTGGCCGAATTTCAAAATATAGGCGAGATGATGAACAGGACGCAGTTGGGGAATGAGTTGATGATCCAAGTAAGCGTCGCAGGAGAAACACCAGACGGAGAGATCACTGAAACTGAGGGCGACGCAGTGAATGTGATTTGTGTCCCCAAAATGGCGGAGCATGTGCTTGTTAACAAAACGGCTACAGAGGACCTGCTTACACGAGAGGCATAACCAGTTTTCACTGGGGTGTTCACAGGTGTTGCAGGGAGTATCAGGTGCCGGAATGTTGTTCAGATCCACGGATAAGGAACCCAGGTGATCGCACCAACTTCGAGCATCCACCCATCCCGATTCAGACCCTTCTTCTTCTTCTAAACCTACACCTACACCTTCCTGATCATCCATCTTAGTTAGTTATTTCAGATACCTTCTACGATTCAAATATTCAAATATATAGCAAATGAAATTCATAGGTTTTGGGTAATTACCGCCGCAGAAGAAGAGGAAGCCATATGCCAAAATCTGCGCAGAGGACTCCAATACCCTTCCCTTGCAAATTACACTGCTACTATTTTTATTTTTTATTTTACTTTTATTGCCCAACCAAACTTACTTACTTTTTGTTTATTTATTTATTTTAATTTCAATTATAAAATATATTTAATCTTCTTTCGTTCATATTTAATTTAAATTATTATCAACTTTTTAAACTTGACTTTTATCATGTATATATTTTTATTTATATAAGATTTCGATACTAACTAATGCATTAATGTCGTAAAATAATTTTATTTAAAAATTGGATTTAAAATTAAAATATAAATCAAAAGTCTCAAAATAAAATATTAAAATTTATCATTTTAAAATTTTCTTTAAATAAAATAAAAATATTATTACTATTTAGAAAACAAAAATATTTTCATTAAAAATATTATATCACTTATATACACTTAAATTTTTTAAACATTTTTAAAATGAAAAGTGCTAATAATACTTTATCTACACTTTCTTTCTTATATTTTATATGGGGTTGTTTGAAATTTATTAAAATAAATTATTAATTTTTGTGATTTCACAACTTAATGATGAGACTTATTAAAATTGATGATTTTTTTAAAAAATATTCTAAAATTAAACTTGATTCCTTATTTACTTTTATATTATATTTAGCTTTATTATAATATAAAAATAAAATATCATTTAAATTTAAAATTTTGATAAATTACTTTGAGTAGTTTTGTTTTTATTTTGACCGTTTAAATTTTAAAACATAAAAGATATTGATAGAATCCAACCTTAAATAAATTAGTCTGAATTTTGTAATTAAAAGATTTAATTTTTTTATTAATTTAAAGTGATTTAATTTATATTTCATTTTAATGAAATTAACGATAAGCAATGTAATATTTATTTTATTGTTTTTCTTATTTATTTTAAAACTTTTGCAACTCAAAAATTATAAAATCTTAAAAAAAAAAAAACAGAAATTGATGACGGAAACCAAACACGACCTAGGGTTTTGACTCAGCTATAGCTATATATGTTAGAATTTCGGTGTCTGCCTTCATATTTCTGCGCGACTTGGAGTTGGAGGCTAGGGTTTTCAGATTCTCGCGTTGTTTTCTTCCTCAAATCAGAAGCATGGGGCACTCCAATGTGTGGAACTCTCATCCCAAGAACTACGGACCTGGTTCCCGAACCTGGTATGTTACTCATCTTCGCCAAATGGTGATACAGGATGATAAAGTTTATCCTTTTCCCTCTTTGTTTCTTCTCAATTTTGTTTTTCTATTATTATTAAGGGTTTTGCTTTTGGTTTGAAGCATATCTTTTGATCTCCACATGAGTGCTTTGTATTGTTGCTGCGTTTATTATGACACCAAGTATTTTATTCATTATTTGGGTTTGAATATGCTTCGACTTGGTATATTTTTGTATTACACAAAGCTAAAGCTACCCAAACTAAACATTGAAAAAATTACCCAAAATTATATTAATCGTCATTGTATTGTGATTTTGATTGATTCAAAGTGAAATTGAAAAACACACTCAATCGAAAAGTTGACTCAAGCCCAAGGGAGGAGTTCATGGTTACGTTTGCGTTTGAGATGAGTTTTGTTATTCATCAGTGATTGATCACCTTTTTAAATTGCTAATGATAGATGAGATTTTGAGTTGTTCTTAAAATTCTGAGGATATCCTTAGATTAGTGATTGAGCACCTTTTTAAATTGCTAATGATAGTGTAAAGAGACTGAATCGTAAATCGAGACATCTGCAAATTGCTATTTAATACATTATGTGTTGATCTTGATAAATATGTTTGGATATCATCATGAACAATGAACAATTCTCTATAATTGCTTATGAAAAGAGTGTTGAGTATGCATTATGAAATGTATGTCTTACTTTAAAACTATATTGTTGATATATGCCACCTGTATTTTCACTTCTTTCATAACCATGTTGCGTTCTTCTCTGTTTTAAAACTACAGCGGTTTTGTTTGGCTAGTTTTAGATTGGTACTATACTAGATTGTGAGTTACTTGTAACATAACATGGTTTTGATGAGATTTGTTAATTGGGAATGTTGCTTCCTGTTTTGCAGCCGTGTGTGTGGGAATCCTCATGGATTGATCAGGAAGTATGGGCTTATGTGTTGCAGGCAGTGCTTCCGTAGCAATTCCAAGGAAATTGGCTTCATTAAGGTAAATATTTTGAATCTATTTGTTTAGATTTATTTCAAATTTTCCGAATTGTTTTAACATAACCACTTTTTTCTGTGCCTTGCAGTATCGCTGATGGATTAGTGTCCACACGGTTTGGATTCTTGCATTAGGCTGATGACGAATGATGTGGGGATGAATTTACTTTGAAGAACTTAAGAATTTTCTGGCATTTAGCAAAGTTAATTATCAAACTCAAGTTATGGAACTACGAATATTTTTGTTTTTTATATAATTGTTTTGAGCTATCTACATCTTTCTCCGTGAGCAATTTATCATTCTGCAATTCTTATTATCTACATCTTTCCTGTGATGTAGAAATAGAAAAGGCATAAATTTACAATACCCGTGATGTAAGCATTTTGTTTGTTAGTTATCTTTATACTATATTTGCTGTTAATGTCTTTTTTTTTTTTTCAATCAAATAACTCCTGAATTTAACTCATTTTTTTAACAGAGAATTTAACTCATGCTCTTTACTGCTTAGAGAGCAAATAGTCAATAAATTATTAATTTCGTTTTCCTCAATGTCATTCATTTTCACTTATTATTGTTGTTACAAATTAAGTTAAATTAAATGGCTGGCCAAAAATTAGTTTTATTTTAGGTTTAAATATGTTTTTAGTCTTTTAAATGAGTGATTTTATTTTTTTTTCAAATGAAAAAGTTGCCTTTTTTTAATCTTTAAAATCAATTTTTTAAATCGTTTTCATAAAAGATATTAAATAATAATTGTAATTTATAATGATTTTTTAATTGTTATAATTTTATTTGTATTTTTATATATTTATAATCGTGTTATAAATTATAAATATCTTATTTATCTTATGTGAAAAAATTTAAAATAAGATTTTTATTTTTATTTTGAAAGACTATAAAAAAAAAAAACTTTTTATTTGGAGAGAATGGGGTAGAATTTTAAATTTAAATCAAATTGAAATGGTTACATATTTTCCATTTAAATCTACAAAGTGAATTTTTAAGAAAATTAGTGAAGTAAAATTATGGATAGCAAAATGAGTAGGGATGTAAAAGGTATAAAGGATTGTATGTTAAAAATTAAAAATAAAATACAAATAAATATAATATTTTAACTTTATCATTTGAATAATTTTTTTTTTTTATATTTTACAAATACTTATGTTTGTAGTTTATATATTGCTTTGATATATTAATACAAATTGAAATTAAAACATACAAATTGAAATTAAAACATGAAAAAATATTAAATAGTGTCATATTGTCATTTCCTAGCCAAAATATTTTTTAAGAATTTATTACTTTGGTAAAATCAACTGATTATTTAGATAAAATTTTATAAATTAGGAGTTGAAAAGTTTTTTTTTTCTCTAACGAGAAACTGAAAAGTTAAAATTTATAAATTAATTGATTTAATTAAAAGTGTTTGTTTAGATTGAAGTGATAAGCTTAAGATGAGTTAATTGATAAATGTCAAATAACATATAATAATGATATATTTAATTTTTTAATTTTTAATATTAAATTTATTTTTAATAATTTATTATCTTATAAAGTAGAACAACAATTTTGTACTATAAAAAGATTTTTAAGGATTTGGTGATTGTACTCATTGCTTAAAATCAAAATTTTCATAAATTACTTCATCAATTTTTTTTAATAAATTAATATTATTTTGAATTAAATTTTCCCTTTTAGTTAAATTTAATAATTGTATATGGTTCACACACAGAAAAAAACCTTACATGAAAAAGCTTACAACTTACATTGCACATTATATACTATATTATTGTGGATCATTAGAAATCGCTTATGCATGATAATTCCCATCTCAAAGGCAATTTCTGGCAGCCTCCACAAATAAGGTGGTAAAAAAGGACATCATTAACATGCATGTATTACAGCACGATAAGTTACGTTCTTGTGCGTGGAACAAGATGTCTGGTAAAACAGAAATCCTAGAACCTAGTGTAATAGTCTGCCCTTCCAAGTATACATACAAAATGCCTACATTTCCAACCAAAATAAAAACATGCAGGACAACACATTCTAAATGTCGATCTTTTCATTGTCCATATGATACAGTCTATTAAATTCAATGCCTAGAGTTTAAAATGGCACAGGAAAAGCCACACCCATGCTGCCTGCCGTGAAATCCCAAGAGATTGGCCCATTTTTGCTTTCATGCTCTTTGATCATTGACATGATTTGGAACTTCTGCTTGGCTGTCCAAGGGCATATATTGTGCCATGATTGCTCTGATTTCAGAATCCATGTATTGCTGCAAAACCATCAACAAAAATACCATTAATTTTTATCCTATAAAATTGAATGAATTAAAAAATTGCAAATGAATAATCATTTGTCTTGACTTGGGTCAATTTTTTGAATAACACCAAAATGAGAGAAAGCAGCAGAGCATACCCTTATTCTATACTTGTACACAAGGAATGCCCCACCAGCAATCATAACTATGCCAAGTAAAATCAACCAAAAAGCAGTCCAAGTAGATCTTCCCTGACTGCCAGTTTTACCTGTAGGTAATCCAGTAGAGGGCTTGAAAACAAGCCTTAAAACTAACATGCAAATGTAGGAGCAAGAGTCTTGTATATTCAACTCACTTATGCAGGTATCGTGGTCCCTCATATACAGAAGATCTCCACTACAACTGCAGTCATAGCTTCCCCATGTATTCTTGCAGCTACATTCAGGGCACTGACAAGCCTTCTTCTCTTTGCATTCATCAATATCTGTAAAGATGAAACATAAGTTCAGTTTTCAGATATTAATTTCTCTTATTATGTGGAAAACATTCACTAGGTATCATCAAGTTCGAAATACTTGTTCAAACCCCATGGACTGAGAAGCATCAGCAGCTACGTAACTGGCGACAATAAGTAACAATTTATCTAAGTATAGAAGCCAACATTTCACTTACTGAGACTGTAATATGTTCCTCCTATTAAACAAACTGAGGACGTTACTTCTCAAAAAGAAAAAGATGGAGGAAGATAACTTTGGCCAAGGTTCCAGCATAAGTAAACCATTGATTGCATTTAAACATTTTACACATATTTATAGAAGACATTCAGAATGATCATATACACTCAATGGATAAAATTATTAAAAACCAAATCCATGATTCTCTTTGTGGTCTGTTGTGTATATAGTATTTCCATGCTGATCCATATAACTCAATAAGCTATGAGGTTTTGCTACAGGGGAAAAAAAGTAAGAGAAAAAACAATACAAGTATTGCTCACCTTCACAATTTTTAACACCATCACCTTTAAACCCTGTGGGACACTGGCATTTGACCCCTCCATTATCCTGTTCCCATAACAATTTATGCAATAATTCAGTTTCTAATGTATGGTTTACAATCCAACAGAACTTCAACCATCAAAACAAAAATTTATTGGAGATTAAACAAGTTACGTGGAGTTGGGTCCAGAAACTTAATGGTTACTAACCAAACAAGCAGAAAATGCATGTCCATTCCGGGCATCATGCCAACAGCCTCCATTGTTTATCTTGCAACGCCCAAGTCCACTTGCTGCAAACCCAGAAGAAACTATTTATATCAATTAAAATGCTCACTGGGGGGTAATAAAAGAATTACAGATGTCCCTCAACAAAAGGAACAACACATCCGGCTCCACACAGAATAGAAGTGAAGGAAATAAACACGGGACACTAACAGTTGGAAATAAATTATGCAGACAGAAAATTGAAGTTTAAAGCCTTTTTAACCTTCACAAGTTGTATAACCATCTCCTTTGAATTGTACACCATCAACCAGAGGGCATTCACATACTCTCCCCCGGAATGTATCCTGAGCAAATACACAAATATGTAAGAAAATAAAAAAAACAACTATAATCCCACATTGCTATTTTATTAGCTAGTTATTTTAAACAGATAAATACCTTGCATGCAGTGATGTTAGCTGATTTATCCTGCCAACAACCACCATTGTTTGTCAAGCACTCATTTGTCTCCACATCTGACCCAAAAAAGTATGCCAGTTGGAAAGAATCAGGTCCACAACCAACAAGTCCACAAAGTATATTTTCCTTGTACCGAAAAAAAAGAAAAGTAAACACTTACCAGTGCTCAAGCAAACAGCTGGTTCAGTAGTTTCCTCAAACCCAGAACATATAGCCTTTAGAACAGCACCTTTCTCCAATTTTCCTGGAAATATTCTGTTTAGAATTGGAAATCCAGATGACAACCTATACAAGAGCATAGAGTAGAAACCTCGATATTGTCGATTATTGACCACAAGAGTAGGCAATATGGTAACATCACCTCGTGATCCCTTTCCAATCTACAAAAAATCTAGTTTTGTTAAACATATATATATCACTGCACTGCACTGACACAATGAAATAATAGTAGCAATTACTTGGGCATCTTGCTCTTGTTTCAAAACAGGATTATCAGTATCGGCATCTGGGTCTCCCATGCACTTTTCAATCTTTTCAATATCAAGACCTGCAGAAACGTAATAGTAAAGTCATTTTAAGAAAAGAGAAGAAAAAAACAGCGATGGTGAATTTATTTACCCAGTGATTTAATGACAGAATTAGCGCATTCCTTATTGTACTTGTTATCCTTCATGGGGCATCTAATTTGAAAATCAGTGACATAGTCCCACCAGACAGAAGGCTTAAGAGTTTGATTAGCCACCTTGAAAACACAAAGCTGTCTTAAGTTTTCAATAACGACATCTTTGCCATCATAACCTGCGGAGAAGTCTTGGTCAGGATCGGGAGCGCAATATCTTCCGTGATTAATGCATTGAGACTTGCACTGTTTGCTCAAAGTGAATGCATGGGGACAGTACCAGGTAATATAATGGGGTGTAAAGAGAGTGTAACCGCCTTTCTCTAGTATCTGAGCTGCACCCTTGAAATCCTTAAGAAATTCGATGAGCATATCACACTTAACTCCACACTCATCATTGCTGTTGCTCCACAACTCATACTCCACGCGATCATCTGGGTGAGGGACAGCCTCTCTCCAATCAAGGTTAACATTGACCATGTCCCCTTCACTTATGGCATCCTTTAATTTTTGACCAAAACTTTTTCCAACCAGAGCAGAGGGAATAATTATGTTCTCCACATATTTCGCAGATGACCCATCCTCTTCAGGCGTGTCCATAGTTATTAAGGGCTCCTCAACATCATCTGCAACAAGAACCGCAGAAGCTCCAGCCTTCTGGGCATTCCAGACCTTCAAAGCAAAGAAGCAACCTGCATATGCATATAGAGAGAGGGGTTGAACTTGAACAAGGACAGTGAATGAAGCAAATGCAAAAGCAAAAGACTTACTTCCGCGATCGAGTAGAACAATGGTGGGAAGAGCACCGGGGGTTGATTTGAATGAAATCCCAAAGTCGTCGAAGTCTTTACAAGCTTTTTTGTTATCCTTAGGGTAAACGACATTCCCGGCCATGCTGCCACCGTATTGAGGTATTCCGAAGTTGCCAATGGCACTATCGTGTGTGCCTCTTATTTTGTCCGGCGATGTCACTCTCAGGCTGTTCTTCTCCACCACGAATCGACCCATTACTGACACAGGCAACACAACAACCACAAACAACCATCTCCAAACCACCTTCATTTTCTATTCCAGATCAATCACTCTCTATTTTTATTCTTTTTGTTGTTCGTTGTTCTTTGTTCTTTCACAAAAACTAAATCATCATCTCTTCTACCATTACCATATCACTGTCAGTGTCAGCAGTTGCTTCTATTTCTTAAGCAAACCACTCTCTTCTCTACATTACACAATACAACCATCTCTCTCCCTTCTCTCTGCTCTCCGCTAAGAGACAATTCATTTCAATGCTTTCTCAACTTAGATGACGAGTTTCCATTCCACTAATGCCCAAAAGTTTAGTACCCACTCCCACTCTATCGTTAATGCATGATAACAAACCATCAACCAAAATTTAATATTTTGTCTCTCGTCAAGTATGTAATTTTTGCGTTAATAAACATTGACATTGTATCAGGATTTCTCAAATAAATTATTAGACATATCCTGTTTAACCAACTAATCTATACCTTTTTGGTAGATAAATTATTAGGTTTGCTTAGTAAGACGAGTAAAACTAAAATTGTAATATAATAAATAAATAAATTAAATGTGTAATTTTTATATACTCTTAATATAAAATGTTTCTATTGCCAAGTAATTAGAAATTAGTTAAATATTATTTTTAAAATAATTATTAAACTAATCTATAGTTAAATGATAAAGTAAATAAATTATAACTATTTAGTATTTATGTGTTCTAATCAAATTTTATCATATTAATGTCAAATTATTGGTATTCTAATGCATATTTAAATGGTTTTAAAGTGTGTTTAGATAATCTTTGGAAAAAAATTGAGGGATTTATAAACAAATTCTAACAACAATTAATGGAATGATTTAACAAGTTTTTCTTTTAATGAAACTAAGATTATCTTTAATGAAAAATTTTAATATTGATTTTTATGTGATTTTGACAATTCTTAAAAGAATAATCATTAAAATATAAGAGAGGTTCTCCACGGATAATAACTATTTTAATGAAAGAACTCTAAGAATACAATACAAAAAAATGTTTCATAGTGTCTTTACATAAAAAGAAAAAAATATTTTTTTAACTTCTTTACATTAAAAAAAAAAACAATGGATAAAGGTGAACTAATGAGGAATAAGAAAGAGAAAACAAAAATAAATATTATGATAGGATTTTTAAAATAATCTTAAAATTTGAATCTTAATTTTATGGATTGAGAATTTTTTTTTTAGAGTTCTTTAATCAAAAGATACATTTAAAAATGGTAATAACGCACATTAGAGTCTACCTGCCTGATCATTATAAAACCTTAACTTAAAAAGTATTAAAAATTAAAAATACAAGCAAGCAACCGAGCAAGAGGCAGTGCGAATGACAGGTTGCAGCCAGTAGCAATTTGACAAGTGCACTCAGTGACTCACTCCGACCAATCGTAGGCTCACATAAGTTTTAGTCTGTCTTCTTATGGAAAATTTTTGTGCTGCGTATACTTGTTTATTAATTTTATAGTTTATATCTTAATTTCTACTGCACAAGTACAAGATAAATTTAATTATTGATTTTATAAAATAGATATGAATGGAGCTTATGTAATATTCATTAATAACTAATTATATTTGTGAATTTTAAAATCGTTAACAGTAATATACAAAAAAAATCATCATTATATTTAATATATGTTTAGATTAGTTTATTTTAGATTTAAAATCATTCATATTCATAATAAAAATTTATAAAATAATTAAAACCAATTATTAAAAAAAAAACAAATTTAATCATGGTATTAGACTATTAAAATTTATATATACATATGCATTAATCACGTGGTTCTATCTGATATCTATCCATATCAGTTTAATAAAAAAATCTATCCATATCTGTACAATTAGTGGTCCAAAAATCAATGGATCTACTTTCTAACATAATATTAACACAAATTTCTTCATTAAAAAAAAAAAACATTACTCATCAAATTAAGCGTATATTGTTAAGGGACGTTTGTTTAAATTTATTTTATGATATAAATATTTATTTTAATAAAATATATTTTTTAATATGTTTGTATAAAGTGTTTTTATTTAAAATATTTCAAACAATTTTTCATTTATTTAAAGAAAAAATTATATTTATTTATAAAATAATCACTTATTTAAAAATTATTTATTTTATAATTTTTTTAATTTTAAACAAACTCACTCAATAAATAATGTTATTTCAACGTTTTTATTATTTTTTATAATCTCTCTCGTCTAGATATATCATATGATGAATTAAAATATATATAATTTTATCTTTTTATTTACCTTGCTATTAGGTGTAAAATATCACATGAAGTGTTTAAAAAATATTTTTCTATTATTATTTTACAAGTGTGAAGAGGATTCTTGCCAGAGACCAAATTAAGTGGTATAACTAATATATATTAAAGAAAAATAGGTTTAGTATTCAATTTAGTCCTCATATTTTAAATAATTGTTGAATTTGGTTTTTTCAAATTTTTAATGAATTTTGAAGAAATTAGTTTTGTTTTTTCAAATCATATCATTACTGATTTTGTTTATATATACTTTCACCGATAAAAGTATTACCACATTTACGCAGCTACTGGTATAACTTTTTTTTTCTTTTTCTTTTCCATGTTAAATATCCAACTGTTTTATATACTTTCTTTTTATTTATCATAGCAATATAAATATTTATAATTATCCGAGTGAAAAAAAAAGTGTGGATTCACTTGCATCAGTACATTGAGTCAGCATTTGACCGAGCATGCCGTTTCATTTCATCTCATAGCATGTGATTGAGTGTAAAATTGAATCAAAATAGCATCAGTAACTACTGCAGTAACATTCAGAAGTCAGAATCTGATATTCATGGCATGGGTAGATGATTCTGTGTGGGGAAAGGAGATACAGAACTAGAGAGTAGAGAATGATCATAGTATGACACATGTGGGGGGCACCTTGACCATTTCCTTAATTTAACAGAGATGTTTCAACTGCCCCCAAACTAAGGCTATTTGAGTATTGTCGCTTTATATATGTAACTCAAATACCATTACCATGCAACTAAAACCATCTATCTCTTACAAAACATGGAACAAATTACAGTAAAGCTTAAAGCACTCATCACCATCACCATCTTCCTAAACCATACTTGCCTAGTCCATTCCCGAAACCTGGCAACCTCTCCTTCACCTGCACCTGTGCGTCCATCTGTGATTTAATTCCTATCAAACTTTTTTTTTTTCTTTCTATCCTTTTAATTTATTCTTTTTTTCAGGCCAGTATTGCCCCTGCAACTACATATGCGAGGAGCTTGAAGCCACATGAAAAAAGGTTAGGTTCATTTCCAGCTGCATGTCAAACAAAGTGCAACCAATGCAAGCCTTGTGTGCCAGTCGAGGTGACAATCAAAACAATGGCAGAGGAAGAGAACGCGTACTATCCCATAGCATGGAAGTGTATGTGCCAGAGCAACATATTTTCACCTTAGGCAACACTTCCGTTTTATTTCACAATTCTATGGCTTGAGTTATGTTACCAACTTTAATCTCTTAATTAGTTTTCCTTCATGAAACGTTAGCAACGTGCACATTTCAATTTATATCTAGCAATTTGATCTTAGTCAAAAGGGTTTCTATTGCATAAAATGCAGACATTTCTTACCGAAACAGTGATGAAATGGAACTTGGAACTTGACAAATACACATGTATATATGTTTTTTTAGGAAAAGATAGAGTTGTATAGATTATTATTATGTCATTTATGGGTTTGTGTAATAGAGCGGTCAAACTATAAAGTATAAACACGCACATCAATCAATTAATCTATGTCAAAGAATAGCCAACCTCTTGGCTTTTGTTAAGAGAAGTTCAATTCATAAATTCTGAGGCCAAGCAAATTCAACAACAATGATGTTTCGCTGTGACGATTATATTAAATGAAGGCCAATGTGCCATACAATACAGAAAGTTTACATCATGATAAAGTCAACAATAACTGATAATAAAATTATGATCCCCTTATTTTAAATATAAATTTGTGTTAATTATCTTTTTTTTATTCAAAAAATTGAATATGATACCATTAGAAATATACAATATTCACGCATTTTATTTACGTTAATTATTTAAAATCACATTAAAATGTTACTAAATGTAATTTTAGATAAATATTCATCTATTTGATGGTAAAATAACTTTCTTTGAATTTTACATTGTTGGCAGATTCTCAACTCTTTGGTGTGCTGCTTGAATATAAATTACATATAACTTTCGAATTAATTTGCAAAGATTGAATAGAAATTACATGCAAGCTTAGTTGGATATCATGCCATGGACACATGTATGATAAAAATTAATAGAACTAGCCAAAAACATCATGGATGAAGCTCACGGATTTTCCACTCACCATTGCGACTACGCATGTTTAAAATTTGTGTCCTGTTTCCCCTGTTATAGAATTTTTTTAAAATGAGACTATAACCGGGAAAGTTGAAGTTTACTTTGTATAAAAAATTTATTCACTTATAGTTTGATAATTTAACAAACAAGCAAACACTATATTAACATGAATTTAGTCTAAATATGAATAATTTGAAATTAAAAATCAACTTAAAATTTAGCCTAAATAAATAAATAAATTTAAAAATACAAAAAATCAAGGTTTGGAACGAAAATAAATTTTGCATGGCAATGGTTAGTAGTATATTAAAGTTATTTTTGATTAATCTGAATAAAATAAAAAAGAAGAGAGAAGGAGTAGCGGTAAGATGGGAATCCGATCGGTGTTCGATGGCGGCGAGTTGTCGAAAAGTGGAATTGACCCTAAATTCATTCCAATCATATGGAAGCATGTTTATGCGAAAGCGAAAGGGGAAGTGGAAGAAGGTTGGGATTGGGAGAAACAAGTTCCATGGTTGCCCTCTTCAGCATACTCTATCCTTGGGTCGAACTTGAAAAACCCTCTCTCTTCCTCTCTCCACTCCGTTTTCCACTCTTCCGATAACCTGACCTCGAAGCTCCTCATCAAGCTCCGTAATGGAGCATTTGTCGAGGCTGTCATAATGAGGTATGATACTCGTTTGGGCAAATATGCTGGCCAACCCCGCCCCGGTGGTCTAAGAGCTACCTTGTGTATTTCATCTCAGGTTAGGTTAGGTTAATAAGTTAGGTTTTCTTTTCTTTCTCTTGTTTCAATTCAATTCAATCTAATCTCTTTGCCAGGTTGGATGCAAAATGGGTTGCAAATTCTGTGCGACTGGATCTATGGGATTTAAAAACAACCTGTCCTCCGGAGAAATTGTGGAACAGCTCGTTCATGCCTCTGCTTTCTCACAAATCCGTAATGTTGTCTTCATGGTACGTACCT
The DNA here is from genome assembly GCA_014843725.1 of Amphicarpaea edgeworthii. Lineage (NCBI taxonomy): Eukaryota > Viridiplantae > Streptophyta > Magnoliopsida > Fabales > Fabaceae > Amphicarpaea > Amphicarpaea edgeworthii. Next base: position 22,223,321 of record CM026329.1, on the reverse strand, counting down.
TTTTCCTATTCATTCATTCTCTACTATTTTCTTATAACAACAACAACAACAGGGTATGGGAGAGCCTCTGAACAACTACTCTGCTGTGGTAGAAGCCGTTCGCATCATGACTGGATTGCCTTTTCAATTGTCATCCAAAAGAATTACCATCTCAACGGTACTGTACTGTACTATCTATGTCTGTCTGTTGTTTTGTTAATTAATTAATTTCTTTTACAAACATTCATTGTTTAATAGGTTGGCATCATTCATGCTATCAACAAGCTTCATAATGACCTGCCTGGTTTGAACTTGGCAGTCTCACTGCATGCAGCAGCCCAAGACATCCGTTGCCAGATAATGCCTGCCGCCCGTGCTTTCCCTTTGGATAAACTTATGGATTCACTGCAGCAATATCAAAGGAAAAGGTCATCCCATTCATATTACTAATTACTATTCTCTTTACTTTAAATTAGGACTCATTCATATTCATATTATGTTTCATCCTTAATTATAGTCTGCAGAAAATATTAATTGAATACATAATGCTTGATGGGGTCAATGATGAAGACCACCATGCCCACCAATTGGGGAAACTGTTAGACACATTTCAAGTGGTAAGTAAATACTCTTGGAAATTTCTGAATTGCCTTTATAGATTTCAAAGCAGCTTCTTCCTTTCTCTATCAAACATTTTTGGCTCTGCCATGCCACTCTTCTACTAAAATATGTAAGTACTAACCTTTTGCATATGGTCTGAATTATCAAACAGGTAGTGAACTTAATACCTTTCAACTCTATTGGTACCTTGAGTCAATTCAAACCTACCAGTGAGCAGAAAGTCTCAAATTTTCAGAAAATTCTTAGGGGTACCTATAATATTCGAACAACAGTTCGGAAGCAGATGGGTCAGGACATAAGTGGTGCTTGTGGACAATTGGTGGTTAACATACCTGACAAATCTCTTGGCAATGCAGATCCCCTAACGGACATAGAAGATCTTGTTATCTGATATCATATAGCTTCAATTTAATTCTTGTCCTCAATTTTAATTTTTTTTCATAGTTTTTGTATTGTTTTTAAGTTTGATTCTACAAAAATTGGAAGTAGAACTATAGAAGACAAGGTGCAATGTCTAAAATGCTTGATATAAATGTGTGATTAATCTTTTAGATTTGGCTTAAAAAACATTTAGATTCCGGATAAATACTGAATTTTGTAATGGATTCCTAATTTTTGTTGTTGTCTTTAGTCTTGTAAATGAAACCCTAAATTAAGATTTAGCATTTCATTTATCCTAAAAGAAACCTTAAAATATAATTTAGGGTTTCATTTATAGTATATTAAATCTCTAGGGTTTCATTATGAAAACCTAAATTATTAGAATTTAGGATTCATAAATGAAATCCCAAATTTAAGGTTTCATTTATGAAATCCAAAATTTTGATTTAGGGTTTCATAGATGAAACTCTAAACCATGAATGAAATCCTAAGGATTTAAGAATTCGTTTATAAAATCCTAAATTAAAGATTCAAGGCTTTGTTTATGAATTTGTAAATCACAACATAGTGTTTCATTTAGGATTTGGGATTTGAAACTCTAAATCATAAATGAAACCTAAGGATTTAGGATTTCATAAATGAAATCTTAAATCATAATTTAAGGTTTCTTTTAGGACTTAGAGTTTCATTTTTGAAATCCCAAATCTTAAATGAAACACTAAGTTGTGATTTACGGTTTCATAAACAAAATCTTAAATCCTTAATTTAGGATTTCATAAACGAATTCCTAAATCCTTAGGGTTTCATTTATGGTTTAGAGTTTTATTTATGAAACTTACAACTTGGATTTGGGGTTTTATAAATGAAACTCTAAATCATAAATGAAAGTCTACTGATTTAGAAATTCAAGTATGAAACCCTAAATTAAGACTTAAGATTTCGTTTATGAAATTCTAAATAAAAATTTAGGATTTAATTTATGAAATCCTAAATCTCTAAGGTTTTATTATGAAATCCTAAAGATTTAGGATTTCATAAATGAAACTATATACCATGAATGAAATCCTAAAAATTTAGGGTTTCATTTGTGAAACCCTTTTTATTTTTGAAATCCTAAATCTCTAAGATTTTATTATAAAATCCTAAATCCTTATGATTTCATTTATGAAACCCTAAACTCTTTAAGGTTTTATTCATGATTTCATAAATGAAAGTCCAAAATTTAGGGTTTCATAAATAAAATCTTAAATCATGAATGAAAGCCTAAAGATTTAGGATTTCAATTATGAAACCTTAAGACTTAGAATTTCAATTATGAAACCCTAAATTAAAACTTAATCATAATTTAATATTTCTTTTAGGATTTAAGGTTTTATTTATGAAACTCTAAATCTTTAAATTTTTATTTATGATTTAGGGTTTCATTTATGAAATGTTAAATAAAAATTGAGGATTTTATAAATGAAACCCTAAATTTTGGATTTCATTTAGGAAACCCTAAATATTTAACAGTTCATTTAGGAAACCCTAAATTAAAGGTTTAAGGATTTTTTTATGATACCATAAATCATAACTTAGTGTTTCATTTAGGATGTAAGGTTTCATAAATGAAACTCTAAACCATAAATGAAACCTAAAGGATTTAAAGTTACATTATGAAAGCCTAAATCATAAATTAAGGTTTCTTTTAGGATTTAAAGTTTCATTATCAAAACCTAACTATTTAGGATTTTATTAAATCCTAAATTAGGATTTAAGGTTTTACAAATGAAATCCAAATTTAGGTTTTCATTGAAACCTAGAACTTGGATTTATGATTTCATAAATGAAACTCTAATAATGAATGAAAGCCTAAGAATTTAGAGATTTAAGCATAAAACCCTAAATTAACACTTATGGTTTCGTTTATGAAATTCTAAATCATAATTTATAGTTTCATTTATGAAATCCTAAATCTAAGGTTTTATTATGAAATCATAAATCATAAATTAGAATTTCATAAATGAAACTCTAAACCATGAATTTAGGGTTTCATTTATGAAACCCTAAATTGTAATTTAAGGTTTCTTTTAGGATTTAGGATTTCATTTATGAAACCTTAAATATGTAGGGTTTCATTATAAAATTTAAATACTTAGGATTTTAACTTAAAGTTTCATAAATGAAAGCCGAAATTTAAGGTTTCATTACCATCAATGAAACTTAAGGAATGAAACCCTAAATCATAATTTAAAGTTCATTTTAAGATTTAAAGTTTCATAAATGAAATAAAAAATTTGGATTTAAGGTTTCATAAATACAACTCTAAACCATGAATGAAACCTTAAATTCTAAAGATTTAGAGATACATGTATAATACCCTAAATTATAATTTAGGGTTTAATTTATGAAATCCTTAATCTTTTGGGTTTTATTATGAAATTATAAACCTTAAATTAGGATTTGATATTTTATAAATGAAACTCTAAACCATGAATGAAACCTTAAGAATTTAGGGTTTCATTTGTGAAACCTTAAGAATTTAGGGTTTCATTTGTGAAACCTTGAAATAAATCTTAAAGTTTCATTTTTGAAACCCTAAATCATAATTAAAACCATAAACCATTTGTGAACCCTAAAATAAAGCTTAAGAGTTTAATAACCTAAGATTTATGATTTCATAAATGAAGCCTTAAACATTGAGAGTTTCGTAAATGAAACACTAAGTTATGATTTAGGGTTTTATAGACAAAACCTATACCATTAATTTAGGGTTTCATAAATGAACTTTTAAGTTCCTAGGGTTTCATTCATGGTTTAGAGTTTTATTTATGAAACCCTAAATCCAAATTTTTAATTTCATTTATGAAACCTTAAATCTTAAAAGAAACTTTAAATTATTATTTAGGGTTTCATAAATTAAAACCTTAAATCCTTAGGTTTCATTGATTGTGATGAAACCCTAAATATGGGTTTTCATTTATGAAACCTTAAATCATAAGTAAAATCCTAAGGATTTAGGGTTTTATAAATGAAATCATGAGGATTTAGGTTTTCATAATGAAACCCTAAAGATTTAGTATTTCATAAATAAACCCTAAATCCTAAAAAACCTTAAAGTATGACTTTAGGTTTAAAAAATGAAACCCTAGGTCTTAATTTAAGGTTTCATAATTGAAACTATAGTCATATTTTAAGGTTTCATAATTAAAACCTTAAATCCATATGTTTCATTTAATTTAAGGTTTTGATTTATGAAACCCTAATTGGGTTTTCATTTATGTAACCCTAGATCATGAATAATATCATAAGGATTTAATGTTTCATAAATGAAATTATAGGAGATTAGGTTTTCATAATAAATCCTTAAAGACTTAGGGTTTCATAAATGAAACCCTAAATTCTTAGGGTTTCATTCATGATTTAGAATTTTATTTATGAAATCTTAAATCCTAATTTAAGGTTTATGATTTCATTATAAAATCCTAGATTTAGGATTTCATTTATGAAACTTTAAATTAGGATTTAGCATTTCAAAAATGAAATCCAAAATTTAGATTTTCATTTATGAAACCTGGAACTAAAATTTAAGTTTTAATAAATGAAATCCTAAGTATTTAGGTTTTGATAATGAAACCCTACATATTTAAGGTTTCATAAATGAAACCCAAAATCCTAAAAGAAACCTTAAATTATGAATTAGGATTTTATAAATGAAACCCAAAATTCTTAGAGTTTTATTCGTGATTTAGAGTTTCACTTATGAAATACCAAACCCTAATTTAAGATTTATTATTTTATAAATGAAACCTTTAACATTTAAAGTTTCATAAATGAAACATTAAGTTATAATTTAGGGTTTCATAGACAAAACCTTAAACCATTAATTCAAAGTTTCATAAATGAACTTCTAAATCCCTAGGGTTTCATTCATGGTTTAGAGTTTTATTTTTGAAACCTTAAATTCAAATTTTGGATTTTATTTATGAAATCTTAAATCTTAAAAGAAAAACCTTAAATTATGATTTAAGGTTTTATTAACTGAAACTTAAATCCTTAGGTTTCATTGATGGTAATGAAACCTTAAATTTTGACTTTTATTTATGAAACCCTAAATCATAAATAAAAACCTAAGGGTTTAGGTTTTCATAATGAAACCTTATAGATTTGGGGTTTCATAAATAAAACCTTAAATCCTAAAAGAAACCTTAAATTGATTAAGGATTTCATAAATGAAACCTTGGGCTTTAATTTAAGGTTTTATAATTGAAACCCTAAATCCTTAGGTTTCATGGTTTAAGTTTTTGATTTATGAAACCCTAAATGAATAATACCCTAAGGATTTAGGGTTTCATAAATGAAATCCTAAGTAGTTAGATTTTTATAATGAAACTCGACACACTTAAACCCTAAATCCTAAAGAAACCTTACATTATAATTTAGGATTTCATAAGTGAAACCTTAAATCCTTAGGGTTTCATTCATGGTTTAGAGTTTTATTTGTTAAACCCTAAACCCTAAATGAAGCATTAACTTATTATTTAGGATTTCATTAACGAAACCTTAAACCCTTAATTTAGGATCCCATAAATGAACTCTTAAATTCTTATGGTTTCATTCATGGTTTAGATTTCATTTATAAAACCTCAAATCCAAATTTTATATTTCATAAATAAAACCTTAAATCTGAGATTTCATTGATGTATCATAAATGAAATCCTAAATCTTAAAAGAAACCTTAAAATGTGATTTAGGATTTCACAAATGAAATTTCAAGTCTTAATTTAAGATTTTATAAATTAAACCTAAAATCATAATTTTAGAGTTTTATTTATGAAACCTTAAATCTTTAGGGTTTCATGTATGAAATCCTAAATCCTAAATGAGGATTTAGGGTTTCATAAATGAAGCTTTAAACCATGAATAAAACCCTCAGAATTAAACAAGTCATTTATGAAACTCTAAATCAAAATTATATTTAGGATTTAGAGTTTTATAATGAAACCCTAAATCCTCAGGGTTTTATTCATGATTTACAATTTCATAAATGAAATAACAAATTTAAGGTTTCATTTATGAAACCCTAAATTTGGATTTAGAAATCCTAAATTTGGATTTGGGGTTTCATAAATAAAACCATAAACCCTGAATGAAACCCTAAATTTTAAATGAAAACCTAAATTCTAATTTTGAGTTTCATAAATGAAACCCTAAATTTTAATTTAAGATTTAGGATTTTATAAATGAAATGTTAAAAATTTAGGATTTTATTTATGCAACCCTAAATTAAGATTTAGGGTTTCATTTATGAAATTACAAATCATAATTTTACATTTCTTTTAGGATTTAGTGTTTTATTTATGAAACTGGAAATCTTTATGATTTCATTATGAAATCCTAAATCCTAGGCTTTCATTCATGAAACTTTAAATATTCCTTAGGGTTTTATTTATAAAATCTTAAATCTTTGGGGCTTCGTTTAAGAAACCATAAATTAATATTTAGGATTTTTATAAATGAAATCCTAAACGGTGACAAAGCCCTAAAGATTTAAGGCTTCATAATGAAATCCTAAATGAAACCCTAAATCATGAAACCTTGAATCCTATATCATGAAATGAAACCCTAAATTATAAACCATGAAATGAAACTCTAAATTATAAACCCTGAAACCTTAAATCATAATAAACCCTTAAATCCCAACACATGAAACAAAACTTTAAATCTTTAATCATGAAACCATAAGCATAAATCTTACATGAAACCTTAAATCATAAACCATGAAATGAAACTCTAAAACATAAATCGTGAAATCATAAACCTTTAAATATGACATGAAACCCTAAATCCTAAAATATGAAACCATAAATTCTAAATCCTAAACCCTAAAATCTTCAACCATAAAACTATGCAACACAAAACCTTAAAATATTAAAGCATAAACCCTAAACCTTAAACACTAAACTTTGAATCTTTAAACCCTAAAACCATAAACCTTAACATCATAAACTTAAAACCAAAAATCATAAAATCCTAAAGCATAAGCTTTAAACACCAACTATTAACCATGAAAAATGGTTCAATGATTATGGTTTATTGTTTATGATTTAGATTTTGAGATTTATAGGGTTTAGGATTTATCTTGGGGTTCATGGTTTTATAGTTTAAAGTTCATTGTTTATGGCCCATTATTTTAGTTTTCAAGGTTTAAAGTTCTAGAGTTCATGGTTTATGGATCAAGGTTTCATGGTTTATGATTTAGCTTTAAGCTTTCAATATTTAAGGTTTAGGATTCACTATTTCAAAGGTTTATGGTTCATTGTTTTGGTCCATGATTTAAGGTTTAAGATCCAAGGTTTATGTTTAATGTTTTTAGGGTCTAAGGTTTAGTGTTAATGATATTTTGTTCAAAATTTAGAGTTTTAGGGTTTATAATTTTATGGTTTGGGGTTCACAGGCTTTGGTTTTAAGGTTTTATGTTTATAGTTTAGGGTTCATGATTTAGTCTTCTAGTTTTATGGTTTAGTCATGATTTAGATTTTTAGGTTTATAAGGTTCATTGCTTTAGGGTTTAAAGTGCATATATTAGGGTTCATCGTTTTAGGATTTACAATTTTATGATTTATGGTTTAAAGTTTCATGGTTGAAGGTTTAATGATTTATTTTTAGACTTCAAGATCTAGGATTTAAGGTTTAGTGTTCAAGGGTTTAGGGTTATATGATATGTGGTTTATGATTTTATAATTTGGGGTTTAGAGTTTCATGATTCACAATTTAGAATTTTATGATTGAAAGTTTCAAGAGTTTTTGTTTCATGGTTTCATGAACCCTAAACTTTAAATCATGAACCATAAATTCTAAAATCTCAATTTCTAAAACCCTAAATCATAAACCTTAAAGCATAGACCATGAACAAAAAACACTAATTCCTAAACCATACACCTTGACATAAACATTGAAACTTTACCTTAAAACATTAATCATGAAACTCTAAACCATAAACACTAAAATCCAAATCATAAAACCTTAAATCTCAAACTTTGAATCCTAAACCATAAGCAATGAATTATAAATCCTAAAACTATGAAACAAAAACCATAAGCAATGAACTATAAATCCTAAAACTATGAAACAAGGACACTAAATCATGTAACTATATAACCATAAACTTTAAACAATAAATGCTAGACCTAAAACCCTAAATCATAAAATCTTAAACCATAAACCACTAAAACCTTGGATCTCTAATCCTATACCATGAACTAGAAACATTGAACCTAAGCCATAAACATTAAAACAATGAAACCTTAGACCTTAAACCCTAAAATCCTGAAACAATGAATCTTAAATCATAAAATTATAAACACTGAAACTTTAAACTCTTAACCATAAAAACATAAGCTCAAAACTCAAAACCCTAAATACCGACACTTGACCCCTCTATTTGAAAATGCCTATTTTCTTTTATTTCTAACCTGTCTCTTCAACTCAACTTGGAGATAGTATATAATTTAGATAAATGTCATTTGTACAATTTGTATAACTAATAAGAACATTGAGATACAATAATATTATGGAGAGAAAGACAAGAAAAATAATATTGTATAAACTATTACATGAAGGGAGAAAAGAGGAGGAAGAGATCACGAGTTTGACTCATTTCCACTAATAAAAACTAACATTTGCTTATAAAAAAATAAATTTCTATAATTTATAGCAGATTGTGAACGGATATCAATACTCACGGGACATGTCCCGTGAATGAAAATATTTTATACAAGCTAAGTTACAAGGTTTCATATACAAGCTAAATAAAGCAGATGAATTTATTGTTTTATACATGTTACAAGGTAAAATAACATGCATAATATACAATAACTGACAAATTGAGTTATTCTGTACATTATAATAAACTGACAACTTTGATTACTTTTTAACAAAAAAATAATCAATGGGTGTATAACTGCCTTCTTTGTGCGACAACTTTTGCTTCTTGGGTTTGCTTTGTCTCGGAACAGATGTTTGGGGAATCCTAGATTCTTCCTTTTGAAGCTTTTCAGCAAGATGAAAATCAGAGTGCTCCAATCTTTCCTCAACAAAACTTGGAGGCAGTTCTATTCCACAAAGTGAGCATTTGTAATCATTCAACCACATCATTGTCTTCTCCTGACAACAAGAATCAAGTTTCTCATCCTCCAGGAGATTCGATCCATTCCTCCAGGAGACCTCCTCTACACCATCATTTTTCTGGACAATGCAGCTTTGGTAGTCTACATCTGATGAATGATTACCATCAAAAGGATCTCTCCAATCAAGTTGACTTGTCTGCCGACTGTCAATGGAAAGATCAGTTTCCGCATTACTGACAAAGTCATGATCTGCAACATCTGGAAAAGAACTACAATTTCTATTGATATCCCCCGAAGTAATGAAATTGGTAATGGTCTTCTGTGTAGGATCAGACTTAGCACTACACTTGTCTCCATTGAACTGTGATACTCTAAGGCCTAATAGAATAAAAATATTCGTTATGCTCTGACACAGATAAGGCACAAATGTGAACTCTCATAGTCTATCTGTAAGCAGTAAGCGCCTTGAGCCCCATCTTGATAAATCTCAACAATAATAAACCTAACAAAAACACATACCTATCAATCTTACTGAAATAGGAAGTTCAGCTTGTAGCAACTTTTTAGCATGCTTCAAAATATCCTCACTTGAGCTGATGTACTTCTGTAATGTCACAGCTCTAGTTCGAACCTATATGTTGTGCATTTATTAGCACTTGCAAGAAAAGTATAGTAGGACAGTAGTAAATTGCAGGGAGATGATAAAACATCACTAAAGAGACATGAACTAAAATAAAGAAAAATCAACAAATCATAATATCATTGTGGTCAAGTAAATTGCTCTTTAACAACAACAGGTGACTTTAGTTCAACAAATCATAATTTTATTTTATCTTTCAATCAAGTATTATATTCAGAGGTGATAAACCAACTAAATTGTTCTTGATCAGTATTAGGAAAATATTAAGAGAAAACAGTGTCAGGTCATCAGTAACTATTAATACCTCAAAAGAAGCAGTTTTTAATTTAAGAGTCAATGTTCGCCCAGACAGACCCTCTTTTTGCATGTCGGCTGATAGCATCTCAGCAAGCTCCTCTGCAAACATAAGCTTTGCATGGTTCATATGCTGATGACTGATGAGTAAATATACCTAAAGTCTTATCTAATTCAGAAACTCAGCATGTCATAGTCATTAGTCATTAGTCATTAGTCAACTGCTATACTTTTTAAAAAGCCATGCATGTGTAATAAATTCAAGGCTGCAATCCAAACCAATTCAATCCCAGATATTTGAGTTTCAATAAAGAGGTCCATACTACAAATCCCAAGTAATTGACTAGACTCTAGAGCTTATGATGGCTACATTGAAAATATGAAATCCAAGAAATTTGCTTGAAAGATAAACAACAATAGACAAGACAGATACCCAATTTTTTATGCAACAGCACTTCATCCTTGGTGGCAGAAAATGTTCTTTCATTACTAATACTTTTCCGAAATCTTACTTGGGGAGAATCTGTCTGCCCAAGACCTAAACCTACAGAGCAAAAAAATTCTGCAGCAAATTGACAAAAAGTCACATGTTATTAAAGGAAACCCATTACTAATTTGGGACGGATTTGATCAAAACACAAATTATGGTCAGAAAACCTAAATTACAAACTTAAAAATTAGTAGCTGTACAAAGCAGTAGATAGAATTTTCAAAATCGATAAAAATATAAAATAAAAAACTTGTACGAAGTTCAGCTGAACTGCCATGTAAATTTAGGAAATCTTCAGGGCAGTAAATTTAACTTGCATATTAGATTTGCACATTAATAAAGAAAGCAGCAACACCTGAATAGATGGCTAACCTGCTGTTGACTGAGAGAAAAGTGCATAAAGGTAGCTACTCTTCTCCAGCATCTGCTCACATGTGTTAATTCCAAAAACTCCCTTCAAAATATTTTCAGTGACTTTACCAATACCCCCAATCTGTCAATACCATTCATCATTATTAATCACAAAAGTGCCTCTTTTAAATACAAATGCATATAAAACAATCCTGCGGTCCACATCTAGGAGAAAACCAGTAATTTGGAATCAGAAAACCCCAATAATTGATGAAATCAGTATACAATAAACTCAGGCATACCTTTCTGATAGGAAGGGAGGATACAAAGGTCATAACAGCCATGCGGTCATTTGGCAAAAGATACTGTCCATTTGGCTTGTTTATGTCTGAACAAACCTATATGAGAGTAAAATGTAAATATTATAAAGTCATAGCATGGAACTTCCCAGGAAGATAAAGTAATCACTACATCTCTACTACAGGGGTTAGTATCTTAAAAGTAAAATGATAAGGTGCTTTAAAGCTTCTACTTCAACAAATGGGGCTAACATAGCTATGGGAAATATGTTGGCAGATAGTATCCAGAACCAGAACCTTAGCAAGTAAGCGATTTGGTGCCACTCCAGCACTGCATGTGAGACCAGTCTCTTCATAAACACCAGCTCTGAGTTCTTGGGCAATCTACATATTCCAAAATTAGGAGATTTAATAGATTAAAGGTCTTTCATTGTTAATTTAATCCAAAGCTCGCGCCAACTTACTTCTTCCCTTTTGACATTCCTTTCTCTGCAAACTTCAGTTATATCAAGGTATGCTTCATCCAGGCTACCAGCAATGAAATTGGGATCATACCTCCGAAAAACTAACAAAAATAAGTTTATACTTTATATTAAGCTAACTTACATCAGTAACTAAAAGGAAAAGTTGCAGTCTAAAATCAATGACGAAAAGAAAGAAAACCTTTTCTGGTCAAATCACTGTAATAAGTATACTTTTTGAAATCTGTAGGGACAAAGATTAATTCTGGACATAGCTTACGTGCAATGAACCCAGGCATGGCAGCTCGAACCCCAAATTTGCGGGCCTGTGTAAAAAGACAAGACAAAATAAGGATGAGGAATTCGGTGAGAGTTGGTGCAAGAATAAGAAAAATGAATGCACCTCATAATTGGCAGTGGATATCATGGACATGGTCCCAACGGCTATTGGCTTGCCCATTAATGTAGGGTTACTTAAAGTCTCAACTGCAGCATAGAAAGCATCCATATCAACATGTAACCAAATCCTTGAAAGGTCACGCGAAGCTTCTAGCTCAACAATTCTTCTATCAGCGACCTTCTCATAATGGGCCATGTCTGATTGTGTCAGCTTTACACACTGAATTCGCAGGTTGTCGATTTTCTGTTTAATAAAAGCTTCCTTGCGTTCCTCGTTTTGAAAATATTTGGATCCTTTGCTCATTTCGTAAACTACCCTTTGAACTTTCTCCTTGTCAACCCCTTCCATTCCTTAACAATAGGCAATAGCATTCAATTCTCAGAAACACAAGTAATTCGGAAAGTGAATTATTAAAGAAGAGAAAAAGAAAGCGACCTGCTTTGGCGGTAGTATAAACAGTGTGGTAAGATTGCCATGGACGATCGTCTTCCTCGTTATTCGTTTCGGTTTCGGTTTCAGTTTCGGTTTCGGTCCCCACTCCCTCCATCTCCATCGCATTCGCACTCCTTCACTTCTATTCTATTTGCCCTCTCTCTCTCTCTCTCTCTCTCTCTTAAGTCTTAATAAGCCAGCCCACCATTTTTCTTTTCCCTAACTTTCAACAATGTTTATTATTTTATTTTCCATTATTAACCAGTATTGAGAAATTTATCATTTTATTAACTTTTACGATCATTATTTTTATTTTTTTAGCATAATTCTTTAATTTATTGATTGTGTAAGAGTAGTACTTTTATATAAATTTCTTTTGAAACCTTTTATACAACTATTTAATTCTATAATTTTTAAAATTTGAGGGGAACCAGGCTCACCCTTGCCTCCCGTGGACCTGTTCCCACTTCCCACCCATAATGATCCTATTTGTTTTTTTAAAAAAACTTTTAATAATAGTTTTATACTTTTTTAGTTTTTTGTGTTTTTTTTTAATATAACACGTATTTACTTAAAAATTACTTCTTTTTTAGTTTAAACAAATCCGACCCAATATGCAATTTAAATTTACATTTAAGGTATAATTGAAAAATAAGTAGTAATTTTTTTCTTGTTGATGAAATAATTAAATAATGTTAATTTATACAAATAATAAAAAGCAACAAGAATAAAATATTTTACACAACATGAAAGCTTCTTATGATAATAAGGCGTATTAAAATATTTTTTACCTTTTCTTTTCACATTTTGTTATTAGAATAGTATAAAATTTGTAACGGTATAAGCGATGAGGAATAAACTAAGACAACATGCAGGTAAAATGGTAATCAATATGGTCGTATGGCACACGGTTGGTTTCATTTTCTCCCTCTTTAATCCTTTCCAATTTTACATCATGACCCTGCCGGAACAGGAACAACAGCGAGCGGCTGATTGTATTGTATTGTAGTACAGTACAGTACAAAGCACCTAAGAATAAGAATATAAGATGACCCATATAGTATAGGAGCAGTTCATTCAATTCAACTTCTATTCTATAGTACCATGACCATCCATCTTGGTTTGTAAGTCCCTCAAAATCTGAGCCGAAAAAATCAAAAGCTCAACCATTTGGAGCCCTGCAGCAGAAACAGTATCCATCTTCTCATCACTGTATCCATATCCAATGTAACTAATACTAGTATTAGTATCTGCCTCAACCGACCAACTGGTGGGTAAGGAGCTGCCAAGAGCAGTCCTTAAAAGTTCTGCTTCGTGAATTACGTCATTAAGGATTTCTGAAACACCACATATTGTACCTTCCGAAATCGCACACTCCTTCGCCTAAAAAAAACATATCAACCCATTTTAGCTTTCAAATTTCTAAAACTAAACAGGATAAGTTTTCTTCCAAATATAAAAATTTTAATAGTTGTGAAACAAAATAGTATAATACTTTTAAAAGGGAGAGATGAAGCCTATGAATTGATGAAGTTAAATGCTCCATGCTTTCCATGCTTTCCTTTAGAGTTGCATTTTCAATCTTCATTCTGATAAACATAAGTCAACTATAAGTAAACAGATGGCTGAAAAGAAACACCATATGTCATGGTGGTATCTTCAAACAGATCTGACATGGTTTAAAGTTTAAACTATCCCGAACCATAAGGGGTTAATTGATTAGAGTAAGACAGGATCTTGCATTCAACAAATCAAAGTTTAGAACCCTCTTCATCTCCCTGGGGTGAATTAAATTTGCAAACAGCCTATTTTCTAAAACAAAGTAACAAACACAGCTGAAATCTTGAGAAATAATCAAACATGCTATAAGTCCTCTAAAGTATTCTTTGAACTGAAAGGCTTTTTGTACCTTGGACTAAGGTATCACCCCTCTACCTTAAAATTTTATTTACTAAAAAAATAAAAAATCAAGCCACAATCATCCATTGATGGAATAAAATCAGAAAAAACTAACACATGCCTTGCAAAATCCATACTGCTGGATCGATGATTGAAATTTCTCTCTTCAATATTTGAACTACTGTCTACTTCATTTCCACTAATATCCATCGGGCCAATCCATCGTCTCAAATATGATTTCTTCAGTAAGTTCTTTAAAGTTCCATCTCTTTCACGAGTAACAAGCTTTCTATCTCCAGTGTTGACCACACCTTTCCCCTGTTTAGGTTCATGACCCAATTTTCTGCACATGCATTAGAATTAAATTTTTATTATTCAAAATGGCATTCCATAGTAATGAAGGAGAAACTTTTGAGCCAGCAGGAGAAAGAAACACAAATAAGGAGAGGGATAAAATTCAAGTGACTGAATGATTAAGAATCCAATTGGTGGTAAAAAGAAATAGTAGACTTGTGTAGTATTTCAGTTCTTCACATGAGGTCCAGTTGTTAATCATGCAGAGTTGAAGACAATCAAAATCATTAACTTACATGGTATTTTGCCCAACTTTTTTTTTTTTTTGAGTTTCTCCTCTCCTCAAGTAGAGAAGCTGAGCCATAACTTTTTTTTAATGAACAAAAGCCCAAAAAATAGAACTTCTACAGAAGCTCAATAGAGGTGTTTCTATTTAAGGAGTGGGAAAGTCCAAATAAGTCAAGTCATATACTACCTTAGAAGATATACTTACGAAAAAGCAGTAGACAACAAAGCATATGAATGCAACTTTATCCTTTAAAATAAAAAAATGACACAAGAAACAGAAGTATAAAAATACTACTACTATCTATGGATATTTTATTGAAGAAAACAGACACAAATGCTTTGGAAAAAATTCACTACAAAATAACAGAGTAATTGAGTAAAAATATACAAAAATATTGAATTAGTAATCGTCATCATAAAAGTAATCATACTCCAGTAGTAATTGATGCTCCTGCTTCAATTGAGCCAATTCCACAAGAGCTTTCACCTTTTCATTAGTAACCTGAAGTAAAAAAAAAACTTTCAAATAAATATTATTGCTCTGACCTACAATTCAGAGGCACAGACGTTATTTCTAGCATACTATTTTATATATCTTGAAGAGGAACGTCAGCATAGCTTCATTGATGAATAATGTGAATAGAAAAAATTACAAAATAAAATAAAATAAAATAAAAGAATATAGTAACCATCAATCCAGATATTGCAAACATACAACTAACATTCTTCTCAGACCAAGATAGTCTATAAAGTATACTTAGCAGTTAGCACAACCATAAACCATTTTCTAAACCCTACCAGCACAAAGCTACTAGCATCTCAGTATTTGCAGTATTCCAAGAGTCTGAAGCAATGATGTGACAGACAAGTACCTGCAACAAGTTCCTCTGAAGTTCTTCAGTTTTTCCTTCAAGGGCTGAATTCACATTTCTCTCCAATAGATGTCTTTCTTCTTGCTGTGATAAAAGCAATAATGCAGCAACCTGAAATATAAAGCATGGTAAACATCAGAAAGCTAGATTGCAATAAATTGGAAGCACAAATACTTTGATTAGTGATGAGAAAAAGAGAAACTAAATACATGAGATTTTTAATAATGTGAAGACAGTATAAGCACCTTCTCTTGCAATGCCATTGCTAAAGCATCAGATGCATCACCTTTTACACCAGCATCTGCTGAAAGTGCACTAGGACTATTCCTCTGTGAAAGAGTAATGGAAAAAGTTAATGAATTCCAAGGATTGCATCTTGTAAATGCCAACACAAATCAGTGAAATAAAGCCAGACTTTAATCTAGGCCAAGTTAAGACATTTATGTTGCAGCTCAAAGTTATCAGAATACTTTTATAAGACCACTGCCATTATTATACCATCATAATTAACTCATCTAAATTTAAAAATAAAAAAAAATAAAAAGAATCCTTCTCACAAACTTTTTGATTATATTAAACAGTAGAGTAGATTACTGATAGAATACATTGTAAAAGCTTTAGAAAAACGCATTGCATTTTTTATCCAGCTGGCCTGTTTTCAGCTTGGAAGTAGTCAGGTGGGCATGAAAGTAATACATCTGCCCAAATATCACTTGAAGATGATCAGACTAGCCACACTATGCTCAAAAGTGACTAGCCCAATTTCAGTTTGACAATGATTGGACTGGTAAAAAAACTAATTTTCTTAGGATGTTCTGTCATTCTTTTCTTTTTATTTCTCTTCTTTTTAGTCCTCTGTTTTATTTGTAATTGTAATACTATTAATTTTCAATTCTCAATCATGTAAATCTTCAAGAAAATTACGGTACAGTAAACCTGTAATTTTGAATAATATTAAATAAATCATATTCCTTTACTTCACTGAGCACTATCTATAGCTCTAGAAGTCACTGATTGCTACAGGTGCACTATTTGCATCTAACAAAAATGAGACATCCCTTTGTAAAAGGGATGCAGTACTAGCATCATAGAGTTTCAAACCTTGGACTCTGGGACAGGTTTAGCTTGAGGGCTTATATGTAAATCCGCACATTCAGACTTTTCTAGTTCTGCATCTCTTTGAGGGGTCAAATTCAGTACAGTACTCAGATCAAAACTCTGTACTTTTTCATCAATCACATTGATTATGGATTTAATACTGGATTCTCCATCACCAAGTAAATTCATAATTTCATCCCTACACTTAGAATGATAATGTTTCAAGTCTGCTATGCCATTCTCAATCACTTTGTCCAGAGAAATCTGCAAATGAGAATCATCAGAATCCAGAATAAACAGATGTATTAAAATGACTTTTTTCTATCAAATTTTGAAAGCACTCACTTGTTTCTTTTCTAGTACATTGACTCTCTTCTTCAAATGATTTTCAATTTCCAAGCCCTAAAGCATCCAAAACAGATAAATAATGACTTATAACTGAAAAAAAAAAGGTTAGCAAGGCAGCAATAAGCTCTGATAACAGAGACAAATTAGATCATACCACCCTTAGTTTATTTTGAAGATGATCCATGGAATTCCTCAGTCTCTCCAGCTGTTCTTCTAATGCACTCTGTCTGAGAAATTGTTATTCACAATATGTACAGAACATACTCTCAATACAATAATTTCCCAAGTATGTAACAACAGTAATCTGTCATCACAGATATACATAACATGCCAAATCAAACTCAAAAGGATGTGGTGAGTTTTAGCAGCTGTCATATTGGACACCATACCAAATAACCAGCAAACGAACACATCACCTGATAATCAAGGAAAGAGAATATCAGGGTTTTTGAAATCTTACAATGTATTTAGAGGTGGAACCATCATTGAAACTCCACACCTCCTCAGGGTCACCCAAAAGACATGCACATTTCTCATCCCAACTCGTATCTTCAAATTCTTTCAGAGAATGTTGCCTGATCTGAAAGAACTTATTAATTACCTGAAAATTCATAAAAAAAAAATATAGAGAAAGGCCAAAAAAGAGTATTAAAAATAAAAAAAATTGAGTCATGTATTTAAGATCTATTACATGCCACTGCAAATATTTTTGTTATATATTGCATAATGATGAAATTAATAGGAAATATGCTGGAAAAGTTGTTTTTAGATTATTACTTCTGTATGCTAAGAAAACATTGGATAAGCTTTGTACTGAATGACAAAGGAAATGAAAAACGAAAGATAGAGAGTCACGGGTGGAGAGAGAGAGCTACAACACTACCTTCATAAAATTTTCATTTTGCTTCATATGTACTGCTTGATCAATCTGCAGAGCATCATTTAATTCCTTTAGTTTAAGACAATCTGAGGTGAGCTCCTCTACCCTGTGTTACAGATAGATTGCAAGTAAAATAAAAAAAAGTTTTCCCAAGTAAACCATATCCTCCATGTGATAAAAAAAACAAGATAATACAGAACAGTGGTATAGGTAATCATAAAATACGCACAAAAGTTTTAACCTTTCAATCTTGCTTAAGAAATAACCATGTAGAAAAACAATTAACACCTCTAATAGAGAGAGCTCATATGGCCCTCCATATAAAGACATGGAGTACAAGAATAGGTGTTGAAGTTTTGGAAATCAATTCTAAAGAGAACATACACAGTTGTGAGCATAGTTTCAACAGAAAGTGAGAAAAAGTCAAGCACATCTCTTCCATTGACCATGGTTGGTATAATTCTTGGGTGGATCTCAGTATATTTGTCCTATAGCTTCTTTGTTACACCAAACATAATAAGGCTAGAAGTGCATCATGTCATCATCATCTACTTGGAATTAGATAAAATAAAATCAGGATCTTTTTTGGGACCTCCTAAGTCACCTATCTTTCTATTTCATCTTTCTTGGGTAATATATTGTCATTGATAAACATGCACTAAAATGAAAGAAAGATTGAGCATACCTCTTATGGATGCCATTTATTTGTTGCAACATTGTCTCCTCCTTTTCTTTGGCCTTCTCAGCCTGTTAGTATCAAGTAGAATTTTAAAAATATCAACTACAACAAAACTAAGTAGTATTGAAAATGATATTTTTTTTAATGAAAATGGCAACTATTGTAACCTCAATTATTGCTTGATCCCTTTCAGCGAAAGCAGCAGCCACACAGCCTTGGAAAAATTTAACCTGCTTCTCAGCTTCCATATTCTGCACATATAATATAAAGTTGAAGTCAATAGTAACATTTTCCTCGTGTACAATTAAGTCAAAGTACATACCAAAACCATAAACCTCATAAATCACAACACAAAAAATCATGTTAACTGTTTCAACCAACTCTAGAATGTGCACAATCAATTTATAAATTGGATTAAGAACTCTTCCCATCATGTTCTCACAATAATCCATTATAAAATTTTCAAGCAAATTATAAAAAAGTTTGAGATGAAAAAATGTAAAAAGTAATATATTTTTGTAATTTTGCATCCAACAACTCTCCACAAGTTGCTAAAGCTGGATAACAAAATGAAGAACAGTGGGTGAGGAGAGAGAGACCTTCGAAACCTCAGCACTGTGTAGATCTGCCAATTGACCCTGAATACAAAAAAGTAAGTATGTTAACAAAATAGAAGGAAATTTTGAGCAACAAAGACAAAAAATTGAATAACTCACTTTAATTCTGTATGCCTCAGAAAGCTCCTCTTGTAGATTTAGATTGTCTCTTGTGCAAGCAGTCAACTTATTTTTCAAACTCTCAATCTCCTGCTCCAATCCAGCTGTCCTAATTGGGCATGGATTTCAATATAGTGAATACTCTTTGTCGGGTTTAAAAGATGATAGATACTCATTGTATGTAGATTGCCTGAGTAGGAAAATAAACAGATACCTTTGAAAATGCATTCGGGTAGCCACAGCAAGATAGCCAGGCCCAGCTTGCTGCATGCATAACTGTTCGATATCTTTGCGTAATTCATCACGCTCTACAAAATTATATACTCTGTAAGTTTAATATGTATAATAAATGACTTCAATGCCAAATAAAATTTTACAGGAGACAATAGTCAATCAAATCAACATCGGTCTAGTGATCTTACTAAACCTACAACCATCCATTGTAAGAGAGTTATATTAACTTGTACGGGGGGGGGGGGGGGGGGGGAAAGAAATACCCTGTTCCAGTTGTTGTATACGAGCCAACAGCGATTCATCATCTGTACTTTCTGCCATTCTGGAACAAAACCCAGAGCTCGTAGTTTATAGCATTGAATAAATTAGCAGTATAACATAGAGAATGAAAGCAAATGTAAGGCACTAAGATAAGATTGCAGTTGAGAAGCTAACTCCATTAAGCCTTTTCTATTCCAATAATAATGCTTCAAGTTGAAAAGTAGATCAGAATGAAAATAACCTGCCGAATTTCACCACGGGTATAAAAAGGGGTAAAGGACGGAGGTTCTGAAAACGGAAATCCAACAACGAAGAAGCACAACTCACTCAGCTTCTATGCGTTGCGTACGAAGATGGAGTTGACCTGGAATTCGAATACCAGGATTCTTCAATTCAAGCTCACCGACTTCGATTAAGGGTTTCCGTAGCGAATGGCAAATAAGCAGACCATAGGAACCTATTGGTAATTAAGCCCGTTTATGTAAATAATCTCATTTTTAAGTACTTTTTAGTTTTTACAAACTTTGCTGTAAAAAAATTACTTTGTACAAAAGTTATCCTATATGAATATGATGCAACACGTATTTATAATTTAAATCTAATATATTTGCATATAATTATTTCATTCATAAATGTAAAAAAAAAAATTGCACAAATAAATAAATGTTAACGAGTGTTTTTTTTTTTAACAGTATAAAGACAACATTTTTTAATACACTATTTATTATGCACTAACATTTATAGAAATCATATTTTATTACGGACTAATATCTATTTAATGGTCTCAGCACATAATTTTATACTTTAGTATTTAATAAATGTTAATAAAAAAAATAAAAATAAAGATAATAAATTGATAGTATAACCAAGTTTTACTATAGTGCTTAGGAAGATATATTTATTGAAAATAGTAAATATCAACCTTACAACCATACACAAATATACAAATGGACAAAATCAAAAGATAATTAAAATTACTTGATTGTTTAAAAAGCCACGTGATTCATAATAAAACTCAATTATCAATATTTTTCTTATCTTTACATAAAAATTAAAATTGACATTCTCATTTAACGTGTCTCTGTGTGTAAGACACTAAGACATAAAGTGTAAAAATGTACGAGTTATATAATTATTAAATATGAATGGTTGGGATGGTTTGAATAATGAAATTGATTTTATCATTGAGTGTAAGTTGAGTGTGGAATGAGATAAATTGCGACCGCACTGTATCTATACTTGTCTGTTACTCTCTTTTTTTTTGTTACGGTATATTTATCTGTTCCTTCTCTGAAGTTTACCTTAAAGTATCAGCAAAGGTTGGGTCAATTACATTGTTATTTTATGGGTAAAATATGATTTGGGTTAATTTGTCTTTTATAAATAAAAAAAAATCGTATTAATTTTGTCCCAAATAAAATATATTTTTGTTGGTTATCTACCATAATTATGTTAAATAATATTCACAGCTACAGAATTTAGGATTAAAGTACACAAACAAATTATATATAAAACTCAATTGATTAGGTTAAATCTTACCATATAACCTAAATTTATATCATTTTATATATATTTAGATAGCGATAAGAATTTATTTTTTTTAGGATGGTCGATTATTTGTAACCTGAAAATAAACTATGTAGATTAATATTTTATTGTGGTGGAAAGATAGGTAAATTATCAAATATTTTTCAATACATTAAATTACTTATAAACATAGGGTCATTTTTTTAAAATATTATAATAAATATTTATAAAATAAGTTATTATTAAGTGATTATTTCATGATTATTTTTTAAGTAAATAAGATTTATTTA
The DNA here is from genome assembly GCA_014843725.1 of Amphicarpaea edgeworthii. Lineage (NCBI taxonomy): Eukaryota > Viridiplantae > Streptophyta > Magnoliopsida > Fabales > Fabaceae > Amphicarpaea > Amphicarpaea edgeworthii. Next base: position 22,201,479 of record CM026329.1, on the reverse strand, counting down.
TTTAAATAAATAGAAAAAAAATTATTTTAAATAAAAATAGTTTAAACAAATATATTAATAATACAAATAATTATTTATTTTATTAAAATAAATTATTATTTTATCAAATAAATTCAAACAAATCAGTCAATAATTATACCAAGAACTTTAAAAAAATATATGTTTTAATTTTATAGAGATAAAATTAATATGAAAAATTTTATAAGGACAAAGTTAATATTTTTCAATTACCTCAAATATATTTTAACCTTATTTTTTTAGACAAAAGATTATGCATTTTTTATAATGTCAGTTAATTATACAACTATCTTAAAAAAAAAAAAATCATACAAAATGTAAGTTATGATGTAACTTCAGTTTAAAACTAGTTGAGTAAATAACCATTAAAGTTTTTTTTTATTTAATTTATTTTAACGTGACACTAGTGTTTGTAAAATAATATGGATTGTAATTAAAGGATGGTCTTGAATATTTTGTATTTTTTTTTCTCCTCTTCAAAATTGAATCTCCGAGATGAAATAATTTATATAATTATCTTTTTGTCTTTAATCCTAAGGTTAATTGAATCAAATTCATTCCTCAATTAATATTCGATCCAGTTATTACCAACAGTAACGACATGTTTGGAAGTTGAATAAAAGCAAAACAATGTTTTTTTATTAACAAAAATAATGCAAAGTGATTCCTCCCATGCAAATGCAAGGTAGGCTGACAAGAAAGATGTGTATTGCGATATTTGAAGCCATTTTGGTGTGTATTTTTGTTTTTTCAGTGGCTCAGTGTAACTGTAAGGGAGGAGCACCATTTGGAAACAGGAGGGTCTAATTTGTTAACAATACAAAGCATGTGAATCAAGCAGTTCATATTATTTATTTATAAAAAATAAAAATAAATAAAAAAGTGAACAAGGGGGTAAGGTAAAGCAAAGAAAAGAGACAAGTAGAGAAACAAATTAATTTCATTGAGTTCAATGCTAAAACACACTTGATTGAACAAAGGCAGAGCAATGTCATCTCAGAAGCACGCATCCAATAGACAGCAGCAGCACAGAGCAGCCAAACTGCACCAATTTATAAATTAATATATATCATTATCAGCAATTCTTATAAGAACGCAAGCAGTTAACATTATAAACATTTTTATCAAAAAAAAAAAAAAAAAGTGAAGTGAACTGTAAAGATTAAAGAGGACATGAAACATTGGGTATTCCCTACCAACCATGAAAATAATTAATATATAGATGGAGCACGCGCGCGTGACGGAGTCTCCAAGAAAATAATGTAACGGTGAGCCGGCAACGGCCAGCGAGTCAACGAAAAAATGGAGCGAGCCGGATCGGATCAACCTCGGCGATCTAAATTAAAAAAGAATGAGAGAGAGAGAGAGGGACCCACCAGCCTTCCAAACAACCAGGGCCAGATGAATTTTGCTGACGGGGCGGAGGCTGAGCGTATTGAGGAGCGTAGGGCGGAGGATAGCCCTGCGCCGGGTAGGGAGGCGGAGGATAGCCTTGCTGTGGCGGATATCCAGGAGGAGGATAGCCTTGCTGTGGTGGGTATCCAGGCGGCGGATATCCGGGTGGTGGATATCCCTCCTTTCCGTACCCCTCAGGCGGATAACCTATCCGACAAAGAAAAGAAATTCAAAATTAATAATAATAATTAAGATGGATCCAGATCCAGATCCTGATCCTGATTCAGATTCAATAAATAAAAAAGGAACCTTGCGGAGGTGGAACTCCGACCGGCGGTTGCTGCTGGTTGTAATAACTCATTGTCAATGGAGTTTTGGAAAACGGATATTTTTTTGTTAGACTTAGATGATGATGATGATGAATATTGAATGCCAATGCCAATGGAGTTCGGGTCATATATCCTCACACGTCATTACTAGACACACACTCGCTAATACTTTTCAAACTGACTTCCTAACTATTTTTCATTTTTTCTAAAATAAATAATTAAATATATATTTTGAATAAGCTCATCCTATCACAATTTATCATTTAAATGATTTAAAATAAATTATAACATTTTATTGATTTATTTATCATTAATAAAAAATTATAATTAATTGATAAACTACATCAGCAACATCACCATTAAACTTATAATTTTAGTCTCTTAATTATAATTTGTATTCTTTTACTTCTGTTCAGACAATAAGTTTATAGGATTTGTCAACTATGCAAAATGTTTGAAGTCTGAACATACATTTTGTTAACTGGGTTTATAGGTTTGACTTGGAAAGCTGGTGGGTTTTGTTAACTAGCTTATAATTTTTTGTAAAAATAAAAAAGCTTATAAATTAATCATACTAAGTTTTATTTAATACATAAACTCATTTTCATAAGTTATTTCAAGTAATCTATATAAATAATAAGCTAACTTATAAATTAAGTATTAATTTTTAAAAAATTGAATGGTAATACACTAATAGTAAATTTTAATTTATACATCGTTTTTTCAATCATAAAACATTGTTAATATGATTTTTATAATAACTATAAAAAATATTGCATGAATATCTTAAAAGTGTTTTATACTATTACATAACTTTACATATTTGATTACATTTTATATTTATCAACTAATTAAGCTTATTAAATATTTTCATTCAATCAACTAACTTAAAAGTTTTTGGCTTCTCATCTAACTTGTATGCTTTAACTAGCCTATCAACTTCGTTTTCGTGAATTTGAGAAACTTAATAAGTATATATTTTAATTGAAAAACTAAAGCATCATACCTCAAGTTTAAGAATAATAATTTTTGTTTATATTGTTGGGCGGGACCCAATGTATACTCTGTCAAATACCTATAGAAAGTACAAAAGCATCAGGAATTTCCACGGCTGCTGTTCTGGTAATGATTCTTAAATCTAAGACGTACTTATAAATGATCTAAACTCTTTAATTTTAGTGAGTTGAGTAACATTTGATTCGAAGATATGAGAAAAGAAAAGTCTCAATAATAAATCCACGAGGTGAGAGCTCAACAGCATTCTTCGTTCTTGGACATCCACCACATATACTCTATTTACAATTGGTCCGTTTGTTGTTTTGTTTTCGCCTAGTTCATGTTTTTATATTGCACCAAAAGAAATAGAGTTGGGCAAGCTGATGCAATCATATTTCATACGCCTGTCACCATGACATTAATGTTAGCTTGGCCATGTGCATGAATCGGAAACATTATTTTATTTTAAACAATATATAACCATTTTTAGAATCTTCCCAAATTGAAAGTATCGGAAATGAAGTACTTGTCAAACAGTCGTTAAAAGTCTGTCCTGTATAATTTTCAAGGCACAAGACATTGCAAAGCAACCACTATAGCCACAACAGTAGCAACAATTCAAAGCATTAATTGTGCTTGCTCAAATATCACCTGAAGCTTAAAGCAGCTTATTGGCTAAAGAAGCTCCATCTGTTTTGTCTAAGGAGACTGAGTCAGATCAATGATTTATTAATAAACTAGTGATTTATGCAAAGTTATTTTATAAGAGACAAAATAATTAATTTATACACCAGCTAATTGACGTTGACTGATTGGAAGGGGCTTGAAGCCCCATATGAGCTGGATTTGATCACATATATTATATATGCTCCCGATAGAAAGAACAATTTCCATTTGTGCCCTCAATTGGAAACTTCCAATGTTCTGTTCACTGTGGAACATTGATGATTAAGACGCTAATCACACTACAAGAAAAAGTTTTGTTATTCACAGTATTGTGATTATAATGGGACTACCTCATCGAAGTCTTTTGATCATATCAATATTGTGATTATAAAAAAAAAAAATATTACATGAAATGGTATTCAGATGATATTCCTTTATTACCAAATTACTTCTTAATAAATATTTCTAAGGTAAAATCATAACTTTTTTTTTAGTTCACCAAAAAAAAAAATCATAACTTTTTTAAAAACAATATAACTTGAAGTTGCTAAGATATACTTCTGATATCATAAGTATATTAGTTTTCATAATAATTATTTTTAAAATCACAATTAGCATATAAATTAAAGTATTTGATTTTTAAATCAGATAACAAACTAGTCTAATCACCATAACATTAAAAATATTATTTTAAAAATAATCTTATTTTCTTAACATTAGAAAAAAAAAAACTTAAAATAAGATTGTCTCAATAGAATATATTTAAATAAATTATAATATAATCAACTTAATTAATTAGCGAGTTCAAAATATTCATCTAAGGAAGTTTTCAAATAGTAAAAAACGAAAAGAAAAAGAAAACGTATTTTAAGAATGAAAATAAGTTAAACAATATTTTAGAGATTAAAAAATAAAATCTGAATAATAAAAAGAATAAAAACATATTTTTTTAAGAAGAATTTTTCAAATGACAATTTTAAATTAAACTTAACAAGAGGGATTTAGATAAAAGTGCGTGTGCACGTGCAGACATGTGTTTGAATATGTGGAAGCCCGCATATGAATATTATGCACACGTGCCCACATGCATCTGTGAATCCTAGTAGAGTAAATTCTTGAAAAGGAGAAAAGGATTGTGAATGTGATTGCATGTGGATTCATAAAATCCCAGTCAACTGCACTGTGCCCCAAATTTTTTTTACAGTCTCCATTGTCGTAGTTCTGCCAAAGCCATTCTTATTTTTATTTTGTTTCACTCTTCTCTTTGCATGCATAGTAATAGAATCTCCTCACACACACATAAAAAACAAACAAGCGGCACATTTTTCTATGCAGCAATCTAAGTAAATGGTAGTAGAAAGTAGAAACTATAAAAGAGGGTCATTCTTTAATCGTCACACATACAGTGTGGAAGGGGGAAATGGACGTGTACCCGGTTATGTTAAGACTTAAGAGGGGTACACAGTGCATCGCTGTCTAACATGTGAATGAAGGACCCAAAACCAAAACTCGAGATAGCCACGCACGCAGTTAGTTAATATATCCAAGTTCCTTTTTACCATTCATAGTAGATACTAGATAGAGATGATGAATGCATTGGGTTCAGAATGCAGTAGTGGGTGTGAGTCTGGTTGGACTCTATACCTGGAGCCTAATTCACATACAAGTTCTTGTTGGCACTTTATAGGCCAAGATAAGGAAGAGGAAGAGGAAGAGGACCTATCCATGATTTCTGATGCTTCTTCTGGGCCTCCACACTTGCCGCCAGGTCCAGATGCACAGAGGCAGAAAGTTAAGGAAAATCAACAACCTTTTCTCGATGACACTGACACTGCTACCTCTCCTGTCCTCGTGAGTTTGCATTTCCCTACCTATCTCATCTAATTTCTACATCATACTCACTTCACCACAATTTTTCAGAACACCAACCAACAAACTTCCACAGATTATTCACAAGGTTTCTCTGCTACTTATTACGAGGTAGGTACCCAGTGTTCACTGGCTTGGCTTTATTCTTTTTGAATTCAAGTCATTATTCATGTTCTTGCAGGAGAGATCCTCGTTGCAAGACCACTTTGGTTTTTTACAACGGACCGAAACTCAATCAGAAAATGGAGTTCATAATAATAAGTAAGTAAACAAACTGTTCTTCTCTACACTGGTCAAGGTATGAAGCAACATGTGACGTGCTTAATCGACGAAGATGGTGTAGAAAGGAACGTGATCCTTTGTTTTCTATTGTCATATATTTAACTGTCAATGGATAGTGCACACAAGATAGATAAGTTAGGCAGGTTCTGTGTAAGCATATGCTGAATCGTTGATTTTGTTTGATGAAGCACCATACCAACTTTTCAACCGCATATTCTCCAAAACTTTTTTTTTCTCTTCCAGGTATAAAATACTAACGCTCTCATGAAATGCGAACAACTTTTATACCTGGAGGTTGGGTTTAAGTAGAGTTGTGCATTTTATGTTCCTGCTTTCAGTGCTTTGAAAATTCAAAATTTCTTTTAAAAATCTCGGTGGGGTTGACAACATGTTCCTCAATCTTTCTGTGTATTTTAGATCTCAGCTACGCACAGAAAAATTGTAATAAAAACTTAGGCCGTCACATCTCAAAATACTAAATTAGCCCCGAAAATTAACAAACTAATTAATACAAGAAAAAGCGTGTAGCTCTGAGAGGAATATGAACATATGGCGTTTGCCTTGAATGAATTTAATTATATATGCTTTTAGTAAACCAATTGTACGTTTTTTTTAATCATAAAATCCTTTTTTTTAGTGAAGCGAGCTAGACAAAATGTAGTGCTACCCACCAAATTCTGATGAAGGCCATGTCATCCTAGTTGATTAGTCCCGTACGATGTCTCTAATCTTCTACATTTGATTCTTTACGCACGCTAGTAACTGTGAATATAAATTAATTGAGAGGAAAGGGGTTTAATGATGAATAAGGATAAGACCTTCATGCACGTTTGGAAGAGTCTAGACAAGGCTGAAATTCTACAGAGGGAAAATTAAGGGGTAACTTAACTAAGGCTTAATGTTTCCAAAAAAAATGATAAAGCGAGTTATGAGGGATGATGGGTAATTAATCTTTATGTTGGAATATTTCATATGCATCTCAGGAGATCCTGCCTGAGACCCAGAGGAACATGCCCCCGTTTTGTTTATCACGTTTGGAAGCTGTCATAGGACTTGATGTCATGCACAATAAAAATCTCATAGGAATAAAAAAAAAAAAAAAAGCGAAAAATAATAGAGGAGGCTAAGCTAAAGAGTAAAGACAAATCAAACTCAAAAATTTATAGATGGAGAAATTAATTCATTGCCAAGCTGCATTCCATGAAAGAGTATGGGAAAACATTTTGTGCCTTTCCAACCACCGCCAAACCAAACCCCTCTTCATAGCTTTCAAACACACACGTGGTTCATCTTTGATCGACCATTGCAAATTTATTGGTTCACTTGCTGAGAGTCGAGAGCTCGTGACGACAGCACAAGATTGAAGATGGGAGATGAGTTTCTTAATTAGGGTTTTTCTTCTTCTTCTTCCCTCTTGGCCTCTCACTCTCTGAGTCATGATCTCATTAACACTCTGTCTCTAAAATCAATTTTTTTTTTTTGACCCCTATGCCTTGCGGTTCGATTCGATTTGAACGATTCTAAACTTCCATATTAAACCACTCAGTTTTACAAAAAATACAAAGTTCGATTTTGATCGGTTTGCAATGCTTTTCTCGAGTCAGATTCGTGATTTTTTTTTTTTCACGAATACCCTTAGATAACCCCTAGATAGATGCAATAAAAGCAAGGCCGTGCTCGAAGAAAATAAAATAATGAAGAACAAATTAGAGCTTTTTTAATTGTCGCAAAACATTATTCATAAATGACTTAAATATGATTTTGATAGACGTTGAAATGGTGCAGCTGAATAGAAGTAACGGCATTGAAAGAAGGCAGAAATATAAAAAATGTTGAAGAGCCCAAAAGGCCCAAGAAGAGTTAGGGCTAGGGTTGCTTCCGCTCAGAAATAGACATTAGGAAGAAGCATGGTCATGGTCATGGTCATGGTCGTCGCCTTGGTAGCCAGCTCCCAAAAGACAAATTTGGTTCCAAATGTGGTCGGGAACGGGGACAACAGAAAGCCTAGGCTGCCTGAAGAGAGCGAAATCGTTGAAATGCTGCTTCATCTCTTTTAAGTCGACGGGCCTTCTCATCTCCCCAACAGCCTTGACGTCGACAGCATCGCCGTACCACTCGCGTACGACGGAGACAACACCGACAATACGGCGGGCCTTGGGGCCAGAGTGGTAGAAGAAGCAGAGATCATCGAGAGACATGGACTTTAGGTATTTGAGGGCCTGCTTGTTCTTCACCCCATCCCACTTGCTTATGCCTCCGTTCGCTGCCTGGTCCTCCCACGACCACTCCGACGCTTCCGTTTTCAGAAGATACCTCTTCTTCTCCTTTTCCATCTCTCACGCTCCCGCAATCACATACTATCCCTTTTTCTCTTATATAAATTTTAATAGTTTAAAATAATTATATAAAAAAAATAAAAATAAAAAATATATATATTTATATATATTTTTTTCTTTTTTCTTTTAAAACATATTAATTAAGATATTTGGTTTTCATTGAATAGGAGCCATGTAATAGAACAGGTAGTATATGTATAATAAGGCTCCTAGTACTCAATTCGTGTAATAAGGTTCCGTTTAGGGGAACTTATTTTTAATTTAAAAGTTAAAAATTAAAAATAAAAAAAAAGAAAAAAAAAAGTTGTGTGTTAATTTTATTTTATTTTTTAATTTAAGATTCTTTAATATTAAAAATATAATCAGATTGAGAGATCTTGGGTTTGATTTTTCAACTAACAAAAATTAACAAATTAATAAAAAAATATTAATTATTTTAAAAATTTATCTTATTGAACTAAATTTCGCATAAATAATTTTAGGTGACTTATTATAAAATTTTTTATTTTTAACTTTTATTTTTATTTTAAGAAATTTTTATAAATAACTTTTATTTTAAATTTTTTTTTATAAATTAATGTTTAGTCTACTTTTTATTTAAAAATTATTTATAAATTAAAAATAAGATGTATCAAACGTTAATTAAAACTAAAGGATAGTGGTTATCTTTTTTTTAATGATAAAATTGAAAATGAAAAGGCCTTCCTCTCCCTCACGAGATTATATATTGTTGGTTCAGCTTTCAGGCACCTGAATCTGAATTCACCCTGCAACACAAGGACAACGCAAAATGTACCTCCACCAGAAGCCAATTTCAAATAATTTATTACTATTGTGTTTTAAAAGCTTGCTTGGACAGACTCACCAATGTACCTCACATACTCAAATAATAATAACAATAATTGCTTTCTTGCTAAGAAATGATTATAAAACAATTTTTGACGTCTCCATATCTATTAACTTATTTAAGCAATAAAGTAATAATATGGCTAACGCCCATCGCAAGACCCACCCACATGCTCAATTTTATATAATAGTCCAAAAATATTCTGATTTCATAAAAAGAAAATAGACAAGGACATGACAGAATGATAGGAGGCCTTCCTGATGATATACGAATCCAAAAGAGAAAAAGAGGAAAGCCATTGGAATTAGAAGAATGTCCTATATATTGATATTGTTTGTATAAAAACAACAACACATAAGCTGGTGGTAGAAACCAAAGCAATCAACATTAAACATTAAACATGAAACATGTTGGTACCACCACACCACCCATCGATTGCTATGTTGCCATACTTTAGCTTTCTGGTTCCCCGGTCAAAATAAACTATTAGCTATACATAAATGCTTCTTCCCCACTCCACCACCTCCCCTTGCTTTACGCTCCTCCCTCCATAACAATTTTATTTGCACTCCAACTCTATTCTGAGCCCATCACAGCTTAAATATCTTTTCTGTTTTACAACTTTTAGGTCCTAATCCTTCCAATGGATACTTCCAAACAGCTAAAAGAACACCTCCAACACCTCCAAGAGCCCTTTTCATTGCAAAGTTACCTCGTTGAAAGAAGTTACATGTTCAACAACTTCAGCTCTGATGGTAGCAACATTCCCCACCTTTATTCTGCCAAGAATCTGAAGTGGTCGATCAAATATGATTTACACAAGATAAGGAAAAGGTTATTACATGCTTCAGGGATACTAAGATCACTATTATACAAGTTCATTCCCACAGAAGAGCACAACATCCTGCAGGCAACTCAACAAACAGATTCACTCAACAATGATGTCCAGGACAAGGTTTTTCCGTTTCAGACACTCACACTCCCCAAATTGAGAAAATCAGAGGTAAGTAACAACTAATAAGGGATGTTGTTAGTTATATAAAATTAAGTAAGCAATCTCATTCACCCGTTAAGCTTAAAAACAGGTTGATACTGGAACCAAACCATATTGGATAAGCAGAGGATCAGAATGGAAAGAACCATTACCCAATGCAGGTTCGACACTTTCACTAAAATAAAATCAAAAGCATGCATTAATTTGAATTTTTAACTAGCATTATTTTCATTGTGGTGGAACAGTGTGTGACTTGAAGAGTTCAGAAGGGCAGATAACACCTGTTGTTCCTATTTTGTCCCAGAAACTTGTGAGAAAGCTACTATTGAACTCAAATATTCTGAAATCCAGAGGTGCTAAAAAAGACAAACTAAAGACAGCTTCTTTATGCGGAAGATACGGAAGGAAGCAGCTACGATTTGAGTTTCATGAAGGTAAAAGTGTATCAAGCAAAGCAGTTTCAGAATCTGAAGACTTGTTGGAGAAACAATATAGACAAGTTAAAAAGATTAGCCAGGTGTTGTATGCAGAATCCTGTGTGGTATCAGAAGAGTGGAAAAGCTTCCAAATCGTAGATTGGGAGATATACATCCAGATAGGAGATTCAATCACGGATGACATTGTCAGTGAAATAATTGATTTATTTTAAACAGTTTGTTTAATAATGTATTTAACATTCAAATTCAAATTATCAAGGATATTGTCACAGGCACCTCGTTTTGACAATCACCCCCTTATTATTGCAAATTCACGTTGCAGACTTAGGATGGATTTGTCTTGACCAAATTACATATATTTTTTACAATTTTTTTAGATTTTATTTAACAAATATATATTAGTTATGTATCTAATTGTCTAATTGGAGAACGAGAAGGAGAAGAACCTTCTCTAATTGTCTTCCACGTCCGCACCGATCGCAAGAAACTGACGAGTCATCATCTTCTACTACCCAACAACAGGAAATGGAGTTTAAGAAGTTGATGGGCAAACCTGTTTTCGTCTTAACTTGCTCAAAGAAAAGGAAAAAGCATACCTTGCTACAACTATGATTGGTTGAGAATAAACAATATGGGAAGCGGCTGAATATTTGTGGTTTGTATACAAAACCGGTTAGAAGCAGTCAATAACCGATGTAAATACTGGAACCATATATATGCTCCTGTAAAAAAAAAAAAACATTGTTTTACTTCGATTGCAGAAATAATCGGGGTAAAAACTAAAAAGTCACACCAGTTTGACGTCACCAACACAAAAAATCACCTATAAATACTTTTCATGAATTAGTATATATATTTACAAAAATTAACCCATGGTTAAATAGCCCGAACTAACTTTCCAAGTTTATTCATGATTCACATATATTTTCACCCTTTGTAGTGCTAATAAAAGGGTATTCATAAAAGTTCATGTACCTGAGTTATAGCCAGTAAATTTATGACTTTCTTTGCCAGTAGTTATACTCAAGTTCGTTATTTTTTTAAATGATAATATAAATCTAAAAATTAAATTTGTTTCTAAATGCATGAATAATGAATAACTAATAAAATACTACTAATGCTATCCTTGTCATTATTCTTTAGTCGAAACATTTAAAAAAAAAATTAATAAAATTCATCTGCTTTTAAATGTTTTTATAAAATACTGAATAATTTAATTATTTCATCAATTGATAAGATTTAGTTTCTAAATTTAATTATACAAATCAAATATCTACTTTTACGTCACAAAAGGAAAACTAGATTCAAATGATTTTTTTAAAACGCATATTCTGTATTATAAAAGATTATTTTTTTATGAGCTGTCATATCATGCTACAGTGTAACACTGCACCATCAATATTCTAAATTATGTTAGTATAAATAAACATTTAATTTAATAAATACTTAAAAAATATTACATGATGATTATTTATAGTATTTAAACAGTGGTAATTAAAATATTACATGATAATTATTTATAACATGTAAAAGTAATCGCATCCTTAAAATGCTTTAGACAGAAGTTCAAACTTAAAATGCACACAAATTGCTTTCATGACCAGACTGGGCACTAGTGTAACGTCATTTATGTCTAGTTTTTCTGCTTTGTATTTTAATCCACAATAGCTATTTATGCATGTTTCATCTATCAAACGTCAGGTAAAAAAATGCCTTGTCACAACTATGACCTAGTTCCATCATTCCATGTATGGATCTTGAACACATACACACACACACCCTAATGGAAAAATTATATTTACAATGACCCAGTTAAAATGTGGTCTGAACTACAAGGATCAAGCATGTGCTATGCTTCAATTTTTTTCATTGCAGTGTGGGGAGACAAATGACTGTACATATACACAAATTAAAGATGCTATAATAGGTTAAAGAGGGAAGAGGGGAGCAAAATGGACTTAGATCCATAGCAAGTTTTCACTATATACAGATTATATACAATATTTACTGCTCCCTGGAGATTTACCAGAAAGGGCACCACCTGAAAAAAGAAGAAAAAACAGAAATCTAGAAGTCATGATTTGCTGAAGACGTGAAAGGTTCATTACCTGTCATGAACCAACTATTTTAAAAGCTAAAGCTGTTAGGCAAAGACACATCGATGGTTTTATATCACAATTCTAACACGCCACCTCAAACAAGAGCCAGCTCTTTGGGCTTGAATCGTGGATAATGCACAACCTACCTATGTTGTGCATAAACTAGACTCTTTTTTTGTTTTTTTATTTGAAGAATGGGGGCGCAAGGATCAAACACTAGACCAATTAGTCATAGAAACTCTATTTTCCATGTCATGAATCAATTATCCTAAAAACTTAAGCTGATAGATGAAGCCACACGAATGGTTTTTTATATTATATTTCTAACATTACCAAACCAAAGTAAAAAGTCATGAAAGTTCTTTTTGATCTCATAAAAAAGAGAAAATAAAGGAGGGACACGAACATTTATAAGCCCATTTACCACTACTCGTGTGTGCGGGTGTGTAAAATCTGATGGTTGCTCAGAAAATTACTAAGTTAAGAGACCATACCCTACGTAATTTTGGCACAAATTTTCATGTGAGGAAGCTTGGTCAATTAACTTTTGAACTTGCAACTTAACAGATAAAGCATGATCAACTTCACGAGTGTCTCCAGAAATTAAGCTGCTATGGTCCACAGCATGCTGAAGGGAGTTGTTTGATACTGAAGAACAAGTTGAAAAATCCCTTCCTGTAAGCTTATTACTCATGCGAGCCATGACAACCACAGCACGTTCATTCAGAACCTCATTAGCATCACCAAGTTGGTTAACAGCCTATATCACAGGTAGACAAAATGAGCATCATTAATCAAAAGCAAGCAAAAAAATAATACAGTATGAAGATACCTGTAGAAGTTCCCTTTCACGGGCACCACGCTGAGGGTGGGGAAGCTCTCTATTTGGGGCAGATTCCTCAGTATTTACAACAGGAGGTACATGATTGCTGGTAAGCATAGACATTTGTGGAACTTCATTGAAGTTAAAAAGACGCCAATTTATGAGGGGATCATGTACAAAGGCCTGAACAAAGGAAAAGAAATAATCAATGTATTTATTAAAAAAAAATCCAAACTAGCAACATAAGATGATTAAGAGAAACAATCCCCACATGACCCAATTTAGCATCTGTAGTTAGAGAAGTGTTCTTTCAAGAGAACCAACATAATGATGGTTACATTTGTTAACCTTCAACAAATCTTTGTAATTGTTCATCTTGCCCTATTTCTTTCTTCACCTTTTATATTTAATCTTTATGATTATGATTATATAATATCTTTGCAAAGGTTTGAAAGAAAAAATCCGTGGAAAATTAAAAAGAAAAACTTCCACCACTTATCTTTCTTTACTGGCATTACATTTGATGATATGACAATGCTGACCTGCACTGCCACACCAGTTGGGACAAGAATCTTGGTTCAACATATGGAACATGTAGCATTACTAAACCAAAATTTACTCTCAAGTTAACAATTAGTTTCAAACTTCAATGTAGAATCTGAAATTTACCAGGCTTTCATCATTTGGAATTTCACTAACTTAGATAACTAGAGAGAGGTCGGAGGGATGTAAGCCAAGTATCTATACCTCCATCATGGCCATAACACTATCTTTATTTGTTCGCAAAACTTGCATAACATTTTCGCAAGTTGAGCGGAAATTTCCCTCAATGCCACTAACTTCCATGGCTTTCACGAGCATTCTTGTCAAGCGAAACGGAACCTGAATTGGAACTTAGAAGATAAGATACAATAAAATATTAATCCCCAATATTCAAACTTACGAATGGTTAGTGCTTGAGCACACCTTCTCCGGGAACTTCTCACGGTTCATTGATGCTTCAAAACAGTCTCCAAAATCTATGTGTAAAATCTTCCCACTGCAGCATATCACAAATATTAGATGCTTAAAAAAATTTAATTAATGCCAACATAGCTAACTTTCTTTATCACAGGCTACCTAAACCGGTGTAACATAAGATTGCTCGGATGGCGATCACCCAAACCAAGAAGGTAACCAACCTACCAAAACCCAAGCAATAGTTTAGCTCTAATTATACAATAATTAAATAATTAAAAAATAACAAGGAAATATAATTGCAATTAGCAACTCATTCAGGATACTATTGCCAGGATATCGTATGCAAAATGTAGTAAAATGGAGAAAAGTTGATACCACAAATTGGAATTTGCAATCTGATACATTGATTGTGGAGAGATGTACATAGTATATAGAAAATCAATAGCAAAGCACATCAAAATTTTAGAACTCATTAATTTCAATGGCAGGTATTAGAGTAGTTTTACTCTTCCGTTTATTGTACAGTTAGTCACTAAGTCTAACCACCGTAGTCAGGTGGTTAGAACTGTAGTTAGTCAGTTAAGTTAGATTTAGGAACTCTATAAATAGTGTTCTCTCAATTGTAAATGTAAGAATTCTGTTATTCAATAAAAAAAAGTTACAGAAACTCAATTAGGTTTCTGAAAATCTAAAATGGTATCATAGAGCTTAGGTCTCTTTTTTCACTTCCGCTAGTATTTTCCTCTGACTCCGGTCATTCATGCAAAAACAGTAAGATCATATTAGCAATTGAGGAGAAAAAAGATGTTCATTTGTTAGATTTCCACTTAAAACCAATTGGCAATAAGGGAAGTTGCCCAACAGATATATAAACTGCACCCACAAACTTGAGGTAGGTGATGTGGGACTTCCTAACACCCCTCCTCCACAGATGCTTGCCAAACCAGGTGATTTACTAAATTGGGCTATAGGCTTTGATACCATGTTAGATTTCCACTTAAAACCAATTGGCAATAAGAGAAGTTGTCCAACAGATATATAAACTGTACCCACAAACTTGAGGCAGGAGATATAGGACTTCCTAACATTCATAATAGTGGTTATGATGGCTTAAAACTGAGAGAGACGCAGTAAAAGGTCATCAAGTAATGGTCAAATTTTCACCAGCATACAAAACACATGTCCTAGTGGGATAAGGCTTTTGTAGTATACAAAGGCACGAGTTCCACCTTTCCCAGCTGAATTGTAAAGTCAAAGGTTTAGAAAAGCTACTTGGAGGAACTTCTTATAAATGCTCTCAAAATATAATAAATCAGAACTTCATGCGAATAAGAACTTCTGAAAAGCATATGTTCTGCAACATTGAACTATGGAACTTGGTGGATTATACAGTATAAAAAAATGTGGCAGGCAGATACAAGATAACAGCTCATGCATAGTAAGAACACACACCATGCTCATAACTGCCAAACTCCTCGTATAATTTGTCCTCCTCTCAAGCCATATCTCAGATGTTCGACTTTTCAACCAAAGCACCTATGAGTTAAATTGTTGTGAAACTCGGTAAGTATTATGTTATAGAAAACCATATACCAAGTTAAAATTATATAAACATCACACACCCTTGCTAGGTCATTTCCTTCTGTATTGTGCAAAGCATGTTCAAACACCTCCACTTTAGCTATAAGAGGCAGATGATCATAATCAGGTGCAAAACTGAGCATGCATTTGTGTTCCTGATTCAAAGTGATCTGTACAAGAAGGATAAAACAATTCAAGCAACTTAAATCATGGAAAATAATAATATTTAGGAGTTAACTATTACTACATTTGAACCCAACCATTAGCAAGTGAAATCAACAAGAACTATGGAGAGAAATGGATAGAAGAGGAGATTTCTAACTGACCTTTCTGGCATCTCTATACTCCCGAATAAGATGATGCAAGGTGTCACAGTTTGGGACCCATTCAATTAAACCACTGTTTGGAGACAAAGGGATGACAGCATATCGCTCAATGGACAGATCTTTTTCTGCTGTTTTGGGAGAATTCTCAAGCAGAGTATTCACCAAACCAAAAAGCTAGCAAAAATAATAGAGTGCTTATTAATTTGTCAAGATGGATGAACCTAGAGAAAATTTACCAAGTGCCAAATATATACAAACAACATGCTCAAAGACAACCACTAGAAAGGAAATACCTGCATGACTCGTTCATCCTGGCGTAAATCCTCATGTCCCTTCAATAAGAAGGCATAATCATCACCATCATTTCCATGAATGGTTAACTTCCGGGGCCGTTGCTTAGATGTTATGACAACAAGTTGGCGTGCAAATGATGCAATTGTAACCACTGGTGCATCTGAAATACGGACATGGAAGTATTAGAAGACAAAAGGATTAAATCTAATCCAGCATCAAGGAGATCATAAAACTAATTTACCAGCACGGTATGTTCCAGGAACTGCAAGCTCCAAACTGCGGCATTCTAGCAATTCTGGAGAAACAGACTACAAAGAATATGCATAAAATTTAAGGCCCATAATAATGACAAAACAAATGAATGAACGAAAAAGCATTACTCTTACCTCCAAGTCTAAAGTTGTAAGACTCTGAAGTTGCTTATCTATCTTTCTGAATACATGATAATAGATATCCCATGCCTGATGAAGAAATTATTAGAAAACTGGCTCCAGGAAGGGAAAATGGCAATTAATTGATTTATTTCTTTGAAATCCAACATTTCAACATTATTTAAGAATGCAATATTTCTTGGCAATTCCATTTTTCAGAAACCAATATGACAGAGGAACATCAACACCCTTCATTTTTGCTTCAATCTTTTTTGCTAGCTTACAGTTTGGATGATAAGGTTTAGGCTCTTTTCAGGCATGTAACTCCAACTATCAATATATCCAATTCAACCCTCCAATAGAGAGTCAGGTTCCCTCTTGACAAAGCTCATTTGGAAATCTAAAGCTCCTGCTAAGATTAAGCCTTTCTCCTCATGTATGTTGTGTTACATTCTAATGGATGTCAATGTGTAAGTATAATATATAAAATGAGGGGAGTAAGTCTAATTGTTGAACCAAACAATGTCTAGGTGTAATTACCACTATTCTCATAAAAGGTTAGTGTAATTAATTATCCATTATAAATAATATGCTCTGTTGTGTACCTAAGGCACAGGATCCTTTTACATGTCTCTCGATCCTTTCTCTCTAGACAATATTAATGCATCCAAATGACCTTCATCACAAGTAATTTGCTACAATTTTACAAGTCCAAATTTTGATACCTGGGTCAGCTCAGCATCTTTCCCAGTTCTCTTGTAATTCATACAGCACTCATAAGCCTCTAATAATTCCTGACGATAAGCCTGAAATAACAAGGTACAGAGAAATTAAAATTGTAAAGTTGAAGTGATAACACCAAGGTAAAAAATTGTAACTTATGATAATAATATTACAAGCAAGGTTTCCAATATGGGCAATATATTATAATGGCTTAAACAAACAACCAAAAGAAGAAGATTAGAACACCTCAATAAATATTCTCTCCTTTATGGTGACGTTGTTTTTCATTGCTCCTTCTTCAAGCATTTCATGCAATGGCTCCAACACCTTTAGCATCCCTTCAATATTATGCTCACCAAAATACAAACGGCTAGCTTCTTCCAGTGCTTCATGCCACATTTCATGCCAAAGAATAGCAACTCTGATCAGTTCCTTTGATACAAGTTGTGCCTGTAGACAACACCAGCTTATGGTTAAAATTGCAGAAGTCTAACAAAAATAATTGTCGGATAGATTATTATCAAACCTGATCCACTAGTACACCACTATGCTGCCGAACTTTGTCAACAACTTCCTGAGCTGCAGCTTTGCGTAAGTTGCTTATTGATTTACAGGCCACAAGCAAAGGATACATGAGAGCCTACATAAGAAATAAAACGTAATTTGACCAAAATTACTAACAAATTTAACATCCAAATCATTTACAATAGCAGGACCAACAATACTTTAGAATAAGAAGCATTCAGTAAACCTGTCAAGTCCTACTCTCTGAGAAGTAACACAATTATTATATCAAGAAGTTGACAATATAAGGAACTACAAAACTGACAAACTCATGTCACTGCACTAAAGACTCCAGATTTGTGAACCAATTAAAGTCAGTTCTCATCTTGCATGATGTATTGCAAAAAAATCATAGAAGAGTACTTCATTCATGATGTATTGCAGAATTCAGTTGGGTAAAATTACATTCACCATAGACCAAATTTAAGTCAAACTAAAAAAATATTCTCAAACAGGGAAAGTTTAAAAGCCTTCGATTATTATTTGTGAGAAAAAAAAAGATGACTGTGTCAAGAGTTAAACATCAATTGAACTTGCCATCATATAAAATAATTTATAATATTTGCAGCAATAAAAGGAGCAAACCCATGATTGAATTAAATACCTCCCTAATTCTCTCAAGTCTTGCTGAAAGAAAAAAAAATAATATAAAGATAGCCAACCAAACATAAAAACGTGTTGCTTCCACATGATCACAATATCTGCAGTTCTCAGAAGTAAACATTTACAAAGTGATACAGGCAAAAAATTCACAAAAGGAAACAAGTCCAAGTTCAGCAATATCAGTCACATACCTGTGGATGATTTTGCCCAATCCGAACCAAAAGTGACTGTATCAACTCTCTCACAGCATGATTATTAGAGTGTATCCTGGCAATTATTTGAGGTAGAACTACTAGCCAAGTATTGATATTAACTAGGGAAAATCCTTTATTTAGGGCCATTTGTACATCTGCTGTAGCTCCGTGGTTGAACCATAATGTCAGAAGCCGAAGAATATCCTGCAGCCAACATGACATCAAATTACAAATTCGAAGGAAGCGGACTAGCATATTCCAATTGGATTACATGCAACAAAGACATGCCAAAAGTGCAGTTATAAAAAAGTAAGTTGCAAAATATAATTTTCTAAGAATTGCACCATTGAATACAAATATTTCGAAAATGTTTCTCAGGAAAAGGAAGAACCAATAAATAATAAAATTAAACTTATTGAAGCAATTCAGAATCCAAAGGAACATGATGTTTAATTGTAATACTGATAGTGCTTAATAAAAATTCGGCCAATAGAAGACAGGTCACAACCAGCCATTGGGCATGAGCCTCGGCACACTCTCAGATTTTAAACATCAATTACTTTCACTCACTCTTGAATTCCAGTTCCATTTAAGCACTATGCTAAGTAAGAATTGTCAACTTATAAATTGCCCATGGAAGGTCTTAAAAGTTTTGAGTAAACAACGAATTAAAAAAACAGTTATTAACAACAAAGTCTAGAAAGCAATGCTGAAAGTTAAAATTATGAAGCAAACATGAAAGCATGAGAGCTTTTTGATTCCCTTGAATACAGTAATTAATAGTAGATCGCTTTGCCCTAGAGTCAGTACATACAATAATTACCGAACCTAAAATTTCTTTGTCATTGCCAATATTGTCCAAATTGATCAATACATGTATGGATGGTTTCATATTATAACAGAAATTGTAGCTTACCTGTAAACTATCATCAACACCTTTGGAATTTGCTGCACATGCTATAGAATGAAAGTATCCGGTGACAGCTGCAACAACAAATTGTGCTGCAACATCGGGGAAACCTCTAGTGTAATGAGACATCACTGCTGTGTTGAATAATGCCCATTTATGCCAAGCTTTAGACCATTTATTTGCATACTGAGTAGCTTTGGCGAATGCATTAAGTATATCTACAAATATTGAAACTAAATTAAGAAAAATAAAAATGATCAACATCATTTTATCTTCAAAGTCAAAACTATGGCAACTAAGAACCTTTAATGGATTCATCAACTAGCCCGGGAGAAAGTGACCACTGCCAAATGCCAAGATTTAGATAAACACGAGCAAGGAGAGGAACACTAGGATTCAAACCATTTGTGAAGCTCGATGGTGTAACTGGTTGAATGCTGGGAGCACTCGAGAGTTCTATAGCCAAATTCTAGGTCAAGTAAAGTAGGCAGATGATCAGTGATAAATATTCAAGTTCATATAAGCTATCATACACAATAGGAAGACATATAATACCTGAAGCCTAATAAATGATTCCCTGCGCTTCGAATCCTCTCCAAGTGACCACTGGTACTTCAAGTATGCCAGCATTACTTGAGGAGGGCCATGGTATCGAACATTTTCAGGAGACTTTTCAGGGTCATACTGATAGAATGAACAACAACTTGAGTTGGGTACACAAGAATGAGGATTAACAGGAGATAGCAAACTTCTTAGACCAGGTATACAGCACAAACCTGTAGAAGTTTAACTAAAGTAGATTTGGCTTGGCTAATGCGCCCACTTTTTCTGCAAAGAGTGGCGAATTTGAGCCAGGTTTCAACGTCTTCCACAGGAGGCAGCACAAGTGCTCTAACAGCCAAAAGTGCCTGCCAAACCTACAAAGAAGCACAATAAAGTTGGAGGAAGGAAAATCCAGCCTAATTATGCAAAAATTACAAGGATAAATTGCAAGAGCTCATCATAAACTTTTAACATAAGAGATTTAAAACTGAATATTCAGTATTGAACATCCAAAGTTGTCAATCACGAAAAATAGCATCAGTAATGAACCTGTGCATAGCAGCTCTCCATCACTCTAGAATTCCTATAACATCAAATTTCATATTCACAGCTGTAATTATGGTACATTCCAGCTGCAATGCTTCAAAAATTGAAATGTTTCTTTTATGAAATATCTGTTTCAAAAAGCTTAATCCTCTCCTAAAATCAACTAATCTCTGTTTTACAACCACTTAAACTAAAAAATTATCTATTTTACTCAAACTTTAACCCACCCGCTTCCTCTGATTGAGGAAGTTTTGGTCTCCCAACATCCATAGCACACAGAGACCAATTGTTAGGGAGAACAACCTCTGTTCTATCTTTAAAAAAAAAATAAAAAATCAGAGTCATAGAGCTGTTTGCAGCAAGTTCCCAAAAGGTTACATCAGTTTCAGCAAGCTTCTAGCAACCCACACCTGTTTTCACAGCTTCTTGCTCCATGTTTCACCTCAGCACTACTTGTTTCTTGGTCTCTGTTTCATCCATCCCTGGCCTAGCCCACCTCTGTTTTGTTATGCTTTTATTATTACTGACTTATTGTTCAAGCAATGGCTTTGGAATATTAATGATAAATTTCTTAATCTTTGAGTACTTTTTCAGTTTTGAGCATTTATTATGTGTGATAGAAATTATTTGCATTATATCCGCAATGCAGTGATCACTCTGCAATCAACTATATTGTGTTTTCTAGGGTTGGCCAAGATTAACTAGTGTGAACACAAGATATTCACATCTCTCTCCTAAAAGAATATTTGGAAGTAATAGAACATTCATAGTACTGAATATTAAATAAAACCAAAGCAATGAAAGGGTCAGTTAACATGAATTTGTTGAATTGTACACAATCACTGTTTGTACTTTATAGTGCCAAGCAAGGTTATCAAACTCGAAAGTCTACGTAGACTCGTGGGAGCTTTGTACACTTGTATGAATCTACTTCATATAAAAAAAATATAAAATACCTATAAATACAAGTTATTTAATATATTATTATTAATAATAATCACTCAAACAGAGGTGTAAAAAAGAGTTTGTTGGGCTCAAATAGAGGCCCAGTAATTCAAAATAGACAGGAGAAAAGTTCTTTTCTGAAAACCCTAAACATTAGTAACTTTGTGCCTCTGCCTCCAAACAGATATGTCTTTCCTAAAACCTCACCCATCAGTAGCCACCCCAAACAAGAGAATGCAGAGCCACAGAGTGGGAGGTCCCAGCGCCATGTCTGGAGACAGCAAGGGCCACAATACCTTGTCTGGCGATGGTGAAGGCCCCACCAACTCGCCAACCATGTGAATTTGATAGTTGCAACTTGTAATCAAAAGCTAACATAACCTCAGCATCAAAGTACTATAGCTTATGAATAATTATTAAAAAAAACTTATATGCCAAACAAGTTCAGCTCTGAAGATGAACTGAAAATTAGTATGTATTGTTTCAAAATAGTTTCATTTTTCTCAGACCCCTTTCTGCACAAATACAACTGTGGACATATGCAAGGTCATATCAATCATGACCACTCTTCACGAGTTGACATACAATTCAATGAACACCTTTATGACTTTTAGTATGCATGAGGATTATGGCCCAGGAACAAATAATTCCTATTTTTTTAAGAAACAATGAATCACAATGTATGCATCCAGTCAATAGACTCTAGTAACATTCCTCTGAAATTTAATTCATAAATAACCATAATGTTTAAGCATACATATACATTTTAAGTAGAGAAAATCTGTCTACCTCAACATTGCTTTTGGCTCCTTGTATACGCTGAGTCCACATATTGCGAATAAGAGCCCGCCGCTCTTCCGCTACTCGGTCTCCATTAGGAAGTGTACGGTAATCAATCACCTGGTAGAAGAAAAGATCTTCCCAATTTATATTCATAACAATAACATTGAGTAAAGGACAGCAACTGAAAGAAATACTTCTGAATATATTAGGGCTTACCTCTTCTAGTTCTGATAATTGCTGAACACGAACCATATTACTGTAAGCACGTTCATAACTCTCCAAAACCTGGAAGTGAAAAAAATTAAATAACACACTTCTTTGAAAGCAAATGAAATAAAAGTAACAATTTCATGTGTGTTTGTTCTGCGGTTCACACATTTCAATGCACATTTTTTTCAAATCCATTGGTCTAGTCTGCTTGAACGGATGTTTAGGATTTCTTAACAGAAATCAAACATACACCACATCATAAAAACTACACAGGAGGGTCTGTTTGATTTCCTTCTCATTTTTGGTTTTAAAAATAGTTCCTTGCTACTCAATAATCAACTTCTCATCCAAAATCTATTAAGTTTTGAAAATTGTTTCTAAAATAACTGTTTTTAAATCCAAAACAGAGAAACAGTTGGGATATTTTACTCATCCTCTTCTGTATTGTGGTCCTAGCTTCAAGTGTGTGGGTCATCTAGAGTGGTGCTGCATGTGGTGAGGCATGAGCTTGGTGTGAGTATTTGTTTTCTTCATTTTTTTAACTAAATTATTTAAAATAGAAATCTTACACACGGAATAAAATGTGTTTAGGGGAAGTCATGCAGAAATACTATATCAATCAATGTTTCATTGAAAATAGTGATATGTATAGCAATGAGATATTATTCAAATAATGATCAATTGATCATAAAAGAGTAAAAGATTTCAACATAAAAGGCAAATCATTGCATAAGGTTTATATACCTTTGAGTCCGTCACCTCATCCCAAGAGCTTAAGTTTTTTAATAGAAGGCTAGGGAATGGTTTTTACTTTATATCAATATTTCAAAATCAATATCAAATGTGTGCTCAAGGTATTATTACATTAACGTAAAGCATATGAAGATGAAGAACAAATACTCCTTAACAATGTCGCGTACATATGGTGAATGTCCAGCACATGATTAAATACTGGTACAGCATGGAAAGTAATTGAAAAACTTCCTTGCCCCATTCCCAAATACAGTGTTATCACTTCGTAGTTCGTATTGGTTAAATTTCTTGTTATCTGATGATAATGTTCGTGACTAAGACTAAGGCATTGAGCCAGATATATTTAAAGAATTAATAAATTCAAAATATCAATGCTAAAAAATAATACTAAGAAAATTTTATAAAGCAAACTCACCAGAGCCGCAAGCTCTGTTGCCAGACATTTTCTAGCTCTTTCTACATACTCACGTGCTTCATCATACTGCCAACAGATTGGAATCATAGTAAGTAAAATTGAATAAAAATAAAGGCAAGTGCAGTTGATATTTGAAGCAAACAAATACCTTTCCTCTACGAACCAATAGAACAGCCCTG
The DNA here is from genome assembly GCA_014843725.1 of Amphicarpaea edgeworthii. NCBI lineage: Eukaryota > Viridiplantae > Streptophyta > Magnoliopsida > Fabales > Fabaceae > Amphicarpaea > Amphicarpaea edgeworthii. The sequence continues at coordinate 22,177,488 of CM026329.1, read as the reverse complement.
TAGAAAGTACCATTACTACTTCCATCACTACTGGAAGCAGTATTTCCCAAACCTCGATGTTTTGTTTCATCACCATCATCCAATCGTGACACATATTCTGCCATTTGGTCCCATTCCCCCATGTTCCAAGCAGCATTTGCAGCCTAAAAAAACATTAACAGTAACACTGAGCACAGGCAAGGAAAAATATCCATCACAAGTGACATAAATATAAAACCAACCATCGGTGCCATTTCAAGACGAGCAGCGGGCTCTGCTGGGGTCCAAAATTCTTTAAATAAGATATTCAACTCATCCCATTGAGCCAATGCAGCAAGGCATCTCATTTTACCTGAAAAGCAAACTCCAGGCTCAAACATTTCCAAAGATGAAAAAAATCTTAAAAAGTGTAAATCCAAACTGGCAAGATAGTTGCAGGAAAATTCAAACTTAAGAGCACAGAAATACATTTTAAATTAAGTATTTATAGTAATGGAAAGAGAACAAGAGAATGCAACATTTGGCTAACTTGGAGCCCCTGAGATCGGGAGCTCTGATACCAATTTGGAGAAAAGGAAACATTGTATGGTATTTGAGACTTTCCCAACACAAGCATTAATCCATATTTATAGGCTAAACCTATTAAATGAAAAACAGAAAATACAAAAGCTAAAATCCATCCTAATAATTACAGATATAATTTTAATATAAAAAGGAATATTCTATCCCAAATTAGTGCCTATTTACAATAGAAGTGAGATTATTCAGAATTGCAATATCCCCCACACCTACAGATTATTAGGTACCCTACCATGCCAGAAATGGTGTTGTCTGTTGAGACTTGAGAAACATTCAAAAAACTCAAATCAAGGAAGTTATAATGAAGGTGAAGTCATCAGTACAGACCTAAAGTGGCATCCAAGACAAGATGTGGACTTGTTGCTTGAGAGGCCTTTGCAGTATAAGCCTTGAGGGCATCATCCCATCGCTGCAGTTTCTCATACCTAAAGGGCATCTACTATAAGTCTCAAATCATCTCAAGAGCTTGTACATATATAAACTAGAATTGTATAAGAAAAAGAAGGGATGATGAACTTAGAAATTAAATATCAAACAGTACCATGACTCCTTAAGTTGAAAATCTAGATGCTGTTGGGCATAGGTTAGTATTCCAACTGCAGCCTACAAAAAGCAAGCAATCGTTTTATTGAAATCCATAGATACCAGATAACGAAGATAAAACTAAGAGAGCAGCAGCGAAATGGTAAACTTGATAAAAAAAAAATAATAATAATCATTTCTATTCAACTCAACCTCATGTTGGTGTAATTGGCTGTTTATATGAATAAGAGCTTCAACTACAGCAACTGGGTTGGCATCCATCTTCTTGGAACGTGCTTCTTCAAATTCCATTTCTTTATAGTGTAAGGCTTTTGCAAATGCACGACACTGTGTGCCATTGAAAAGTGACAACATGTGAAAGGTATAAGACAATGTCAAGAAAATAATCCAATATAACTGTTAAATAACCACAGAACAGAAAACATTATAGACAATTAGGCAATAAACCGTGTGTCTAAAGACCTCACGGATGGCAGCTTATATAGCATATAAGCATGAGCATTGATTACACATAATTAGAGGAGATATTGTTTCCTCTAAATCACTTATTCTATTGCCTTATTACATTAAATGAGGATATCATAACCTGATCTCCAACATTCCCCCTCAAGCTGGAGCATATAAATCATATGCACCAAGCTTGTTACATGTATAAGTAACCCGTGGACCTCTCAAGGCTTTGGTGAACACATCTGCTAGCTGATCACAAGAGTTAACAAATCTAGGGATGATATCTCCTAATTCAATCTTTTCTCTAACAAAATGACAGTTCATTTCAATGTGTTTGGTCCTTTCATGAAACACTGGGTTAGATGCAATATGTAGAGCTGCTTGATTAGCATAAATCAGAGTCATTTTGGTATCCTCTTCAAACTTGAGCTCTTTAATAAGTTACTTTAACCAAACAAGTTCACAAGTTGCTACAGCCATAGCTCTATATTTTGCTTCAACGCTAGATCTTGCTACCACACATTGCTTCTTGCTCTTCCACAATATAAGGTTTCCACCAATCATTACACAATATCCTAAAGTAGATCGTCTGTCACTAGAAGAACTAGCCTAATCTACATTTGAATATCCATCAATTTGGACATGTCCTTTGTCATTATAGACAAGTCCTTTTCCAAGAGCACCTTTGATGTATTTTAAAATCCATATAACCGCCTCCCAATGATCTTGACAGGAAGAATTCAAGAACTGGCTCACCACACTAACTGCAAAAGCAATGTTAGGACGAGTAACAGTAAGATAATTTAGTTTCCCAACTAACCTTCAATATCTCCCGAGTCTGCAAAAGGAACCCCCTGGTTAGGTAGCAATTTGACACTTGGGTCCATAGGAGGGTCCATTGGCTTAGCATTCATTAGACTAATTTCCTCAAGGATGTCAAGAGCATACTTCCTTTGAGAGATCATCACACCATCCATGGATTGGGCCACTTCAATACCTAAGAAATATCGAAGTTTCCCAAGGTCCTTAGTCTAGAATTGGCGAGAGAGGTATTGCTTCAATTGGGCTAGCCATGCTCATCTCCTTTAGTGATAATAGTGTCATCCACATATACCACGAGGTAGATACATCCCTGTGGTGAATGGCAATAAAAGACTAAGTGGTCAGCTTCATTGCGAATCAAGCCAAATTGTTGTACAATAGTACGAAATCTTCCAAACCATGCTGTTGGAGACTGTTTGAGTCCATATAGGGATCTCTGAAGTCGGCAAACCATGGTAAATGATTCCCCCTGAGCAACAAAGCAAGGTGGTTGCTCCATGTAAACTTTTTCCTCAAGATCTCCATGTAGAAAAGCATTTTTAATATCAAGCTGGAAAAGGGGCCAATGGCGAATGGCTGCAGCAGAAAGTAATAGTCGGACACATGTCATCTTTGCCACAAGGGGAAAATGTGTCAAGTATAGTCCTGTCTAAACACCTGAGTGAAGCCCTTTGCCATTAAACAGGCTTTAAACTTATCAATCTTGCCATTAGGTCCAACTTTAAGGGAGTACAACCACTAATACCCGACGGGGGCTTCCCAGGAGAGAAAGGAACCAGATCCCAGGTACCACTGCTCTGTAGAGCACACATCTCATCAATCATTGCCTGTCGCCATTTTGGGTGGGATAATGCTTCACTTGGAGAGTTAGGAATAGACATAGAAGACAAAGACGAAAGGCAAGTATAAAGTAAGGGAGAAAGGCGATGATAACTCAACGTAACATAGTTAGGGGATGGGTTATGGGTTGTACGTGTACCTTTCCTAAGAGCAATAGGTAGGTCAGGGTCAAATGGAGGACCTAAATTCGGGAAAGATATTGGAGTTGGGGATTGGTCGATCATGGTCTCAACCTCAACTGCAAGGGTAAGCACATGTGCCACTGGAGACCGTGGTCGTCTATGATATGTCTGAAAAGGTTGTTGTTGGAGAGGAGACTTAGGTGGGTCTTCCTCTAAAGCAAGGGGAAAAGGAGCAAAAGAAGGACTCTCCGGTGAGAGAGAATGCTCAAAGTCAAAGGAAGCGGAAACAGACTCAAAATAGGGCACAGACTCAAAGAAAGACACATCAGCAAAGATGAAATAATGTTTAAAGGTAAGGGGAAAACATCTATACCCTTTTTGGGATCTATGGTAGCCAAGGAAAACACACTTGATGGACCGAGCTGATAATTTGTCAAGTCCCGACGAAAGATTATGAACAAAACATGTGGAACCAAAGACACGGGGAGACACAGGATGAAGAAGTGTATGGGGAAACAAAACTGAGTATGGAGTTTGACCTTTGAGGACAAATGATGGCATACAATTAATAAGATAACAAGTTGTGAGAACAACATTGCCTCAAAAGTGAGAAGGGACATTGCCATGAAGAAGAAATGTCCGAGTGGTTTCAACAAGGGGCCAATTTTTGCGTTCGACAACCCCATTTTGCTGAGGCGTATGAGCACAAGACGTTTGGTGAAGGATACCTTTTGATGCCATAAACTGTTGAAACTGGATGGACAAGTACTTACGAGCATTGTCACTACGAAGAGTTCGAATAGGGATACAAACTGAGTTTGAATTTCAATATAAGATTTTTCAAACAAAAAATAATTCAAACCGATTTTCCATTAAAAACAACCACGTGCAATGACTAAAATCATCAATGAATGTAACAATATTTAAAACCAGAAGAGGTGATGACTTGAGACGGACCCTAGACATCCGAATGGATTAAAGCAAAAGGGGCCCAGACATCTGACACAACTCACAATTTAAAACAGACAATTTGGACAAATTAGGAACCAACTTTTGAAGGATCGGAAGGCCAAAATGACCCAACTGAGCATGAATGGTAAGGGGCGATGCAGCGGCAGAACACGCTTGTCATGGGACAGATAGGTAATAAATAAGGTATTGCGATTTGCAAGTTCCTTCTTAGCTTCTTCAGCTTGCGTAGCGGCAAGGGGAAAAAGTTCATTGTAGTTATGGAGTGCAACATGAACTCTTCCAAGGTAAGCAGACATTGGTCCATCAAATCGTTGTGGAGCAACAAGGGTCATTAACTCTTTGCAAACTCCATAGAATCGTTAAGCATCATTAGTGTAGAGAGCTCAGGCTTCTGTCCAAACCACAAAAGCTGAATGGTAAACTTGATGACGTTATACAACTGCACATCAATCTTCTCCCACTTAGGACGATCAGCAACCGCCACAAAAGCCAAAGTGGTTGTAAGGTGATCTTTGTACCCCTGACCACTAATCCAAAGGAGAATGTCGGAAGCCCATGTGAAGTAGTTTGAATCATCCAACTTCTCCGTAGTAAGGGTGAAGTTTGAAAGTAGAGGGGGCTCTGGCCTAGGCATTTTCAGCAGACATGATACAAAGAAAAAAATTCCAAAAACAATACCACAGAATAAAACCCTAGAGGGAGAGAAAAAAAATCTCGTCAAGTGAAGGTAGCACAAGAGGGGTAGGATCGCATGTGAGGGACGACGCCGACATTCAAGTCGCCGCCGGAAACGAGGCCCCCACGCGCCATCATGCACACCAAAAAAATGGTGTTTGGCTCATAAAGATGACGTGCATGTGGGCACATCTAATTCCGATGGAGACGCCGTCAACGGCATCGAACAGAGGTGGCCGACACGATTCTGCTGGTGGTGGCAGTCGTCGGAGGTGGTCGTCGGAAAATTGTCCGACATAGTGATCGGAAAGAAATGTCGGGGACAGCAGCAACGAGAAGGGTTGCAAACCAAAAAAAAAGGTGTTTGTGAAAAAAATATTTCGTTGATATCCTAACCTGGCTCTAGATATCATCTTAAATAACCATAGAACAGAAAACATTATAGAGAATTAGGCAATAAACCGTGTGTCTAAAGACCTCATAGATGGCAGCTTATATAGCATATGAGCATGAGCATTGATTACACATAATTAGAGGAGACATTGTTTCCTCTAAATCACTTATTATGTTGCCTTATTACATTAAATGAGGATATCATAACCTGATTTCCAACAATAACAGTAAAGAAGATGTTTAAAAGAGCAGCATGCATTGAACAAGGACATGTAGACATCATGAACATATACACATACACACATGCACCCTAAAAGACAAAAAAGAAGAAAAGAGAAAGACCTTTTCAGCAAGAGCTCCAAGAAGGCGTATGTCAATAGGAAGAGGTTTCTCATCATGCTCCATGAACTCCGCCTGCAGTTTCAGTTAACAAAAACAAGTGTAAATTCAAAAACAAGAAAAATGTCATAATTTCATCAATCTCCATGCATTCTTAAAATCAATAAAAAAAAATTATGAATTAAGTCTAACCCTTCACCTTTGTTTTCAAAGGAGCCCAATTTGATCAAAAATATTTTCCAGATAAATGCAAGTTTGGTATAAAACTGTTGGAAAGCCGCCTTAATTGTGGACACCCTAGCCCACCTTAGTTGCAGCCTCTTTGGGGATTGCATTAAATGCAACCTCAAGGGTGGTGGTTTAGTCCCACATTGGCTAGAGATATGGCCAAATTAAAGTATATAAGTGGGGGGGGGGGGGGGGGGAACCCTCACATTGCAAGCCGGTTTTGTAGGGTTGAGTTAGGTTCATAACCCACATTCTAAGACATCGAATTCTTTTTCTAAATAAAAGTCATTTAAAAAGAAAAACCACCAAACCCTTTCTCAATAGGTGGGATCAGCTATATGGATCAAGCAATGCCTTTGTACCCCATCCTCCACTGAATTCATGGCAAGTCCACTTAGATCTAAGTCCTTTTTTAATGGTTTCACCAAGACCTATTTACAGTCTCTCCTTATTTCTTAGAGTAAATTACACTTACACCCCTTGAGGTTTTGAGATTGCACAAACTCTTCCTGCTTTTTAATGTTTACAAAAATCTTCCTTGTAGATAGGTGGACACAGTGTAATGTTTTTCAAACAATTAAAGAGGTCTGTGTGATGGATAAAGGAGGGTGTCAATGTAATGTTTTCAAACAATCAAGGAGGGCTAATGTAGGGGTAGAAAAAATAGGTGGTTTGTGCAATCTCACAAAACCTCAAGAGGAGTCAAGGGGGAAATCAGTAACGTGGGAGTATATGATTAGAATTGTTAAGTCAAAAGCAACAAATAGTTGCACCCGATACAATTATAACACCATCAAAACTATCTAAATTCCTTGCTGTCCAAATGTGTTAGTTACACATCTTCAAGTAATCTCTCACCTTGGGAATTTTGTAACAAGATATATCTAATAATCAATAATCGTTAGAAAGCAAATATAAAATAAATGTCAAAATTCAAAATCACAGATTCAATATTCACCAAGATGAAAAGATATACCAAGTTAAGAAGTGTTGCCAAAATTTCTGGAGGAATATTTGGAGATGAAAACGCCATCTCTAGATTCCGAACTAGCTGTTTCTGGCTAGTCTCGTTAAGCTGTGCCCAACAACTGACAAATCCAGCAGCAAACAACTCTCGCCCAACAAAAGGCTGAAAAACTCAGAGACAAGAGGTGAAGGTCAGATAGGAAAACACTAATGCCACAATGAATAATATCCATAATCAATGAAACCTGCAATTGTGCAAGCCTAGCACAGGTTCGTAAGGCTGGAGAAGGAGACTCCTTTAAAAGTTGAATGCTAAAATGCCTCATCCATTCTGCCCAGTCTTCCCTAGTACTTCGCTGAGAAGCCTCCCCAGCGGTTCGTAATCGACCATCATTAACCTGTATGGAAGTTTTCAAGCCACCAATAGAAAAAGTGAAAACTACAGAGCTGAGACTCCTCTGAACCATATATCTGTAAATCTCATTTCCAGATTCCATTTCCCCACACTCCAAACATGCAAATCTAAGGTAAAACTTTAATGTGCAATCCTTCATTAGGGCAATAGAGCTTAGTAGAATCGGGACAATTTGATGCAGGATTACAAACTAAGCACAGCTCTATCCTAATGAGTTTATATTTCTTATCATAAGACTAGCATTCATATATTTTTACACATCAAGTGGCAAGATATCTGCAGTTTAGAATAAGGTTTTTTGGTGAATGTTGAATATATCAAGAGTTTGGAGTCCAAACTTTCGTGTATGTCACTTAAACATTATGAATGGAGTAAAGAGCACTCTTATGTGGTGAGCAGAGTAACCAATACACTATAATTTTGATGTCGTCAACTTGCCCTGTTTAAGAGATAAAAGTATTCTTGAACACTTTATGGTCCTAATGATTAGGGAAAGCAATTTGAATTCAACAAAAATCCAATCCATATGTTGTTAAAAATTAACAATATTGATTAATTTTAGTTGTGATATTCTTAGAATTTGGGCTTAGGGCATAACTCGACCCATCAAAACCAACTTCTAAGGTAAGGATTCTTAGAGTATATAGAGTGTATGTAAGAATTGTTTGTAATTATATGGGTATATAGAGTATATAGTAGTCAGTAGCTAGATTTCCCAGGGGTTCAAGGCAAAAATAAAAGGACAAAAAACTTTACAACTCATCACAAAAGGATACCTGATGGCCTCTAAGTTTGTGAGCATCAGATCCATCTTCATAAGGATCAATCTCCACATCATCTAAAGGATCGCTAATGACCTCAACAGGAAGCCGTCTGTTCAGTCTTTGTGATGCTGTGATCCCAAGAATAAGTGGCTCCCGTCGCTGTAAACGTCCTTCAATTTCCTCAAATTCCTTGTGCTGCAGTAATATGTTACTTTTAGAAAATTGTAATACAAAATATTTAATCTCTCTCTCTCACACACACCATAGAATAGAAATGAGAAAATATAAAGATGGAAAAACTCAAGACCCGCAAGCGATATTTTTGTAGAAGTTTGTGAATTGAAGGAATAAAAATTGTGAAATCCTCGCCAAGTGCATGAGCCAAACAACAAAGTGCATCAACGGCATCCTTTCGGAGCTCATCATTTTTCCTGTAAGACACAAGTACAATTGTTAAGGATCACCAGATCAGGTTAGAAAAATGTAAAATATTGTTACATGAATTAGAGGAGAAAATTGAGCAACTCAAATTATTCATGAAATTCTAAAAGAGTTTTTAGTTGGTTTCAATCGCAGGTACCAATCACAAAAGAGAATCAAGAGAAGACATACTTTTATCATCCAAGACTACTACAAGCAGGTGATAAAGAACAATCTCAGAATTCTATATTCAGCATTCAATAACAAGTTGCCAACCGCAAGACAGATGGCATGATTAATATGGGTTTCTCAAAGGACCTTAAATATATAAAGACAAGCAACCTGAACTTAGAATTCAAGGAAACAAAATTTACGATAAAAGATATAATTCATCCAGGGATAAGATTTCCCAGAACAAAACCCATAAATCATCAATTGCAAACAATAAGTTAGAATTTACAATTACTTCATAAATCAAAATTAATTCAAAATATTATCTTGCACTGTTGGGAAATGGCGGCACCATGGCCACCATGGCATGGAAGCATAGAGCGATGGATTTTTTCCAACCACTATGGCGGCTCCATAAGCAGCAATGGCATGTTTATATAGCAGAACTTTGGCCTCTTGCCATATTCTGCCATCCACCATTGATAACACGATTATCTCCTCAAAGTGCATCATTTTCCCAGTGTTGGAAAACAAGCTGCTAGGTAGTTTCAGCAATTCATTTAGGCACAATCCACCACTAGATTAAATACTAATGTTGAATAGTAATGATTCAATGGATTTGCAAACCTTTGCTTCAGAGTTCCCTATTTGTTTTGACATAAATCTCTCGATAATAACTTATCACTTGCAGAAACAAATAATTATATTAACTTTCATTATTACATCAAAAGAATTTAAGGTAATAATGAAAGATAGAATTTGCTTCTGATAGATTCATTAAGGCAATCTGATACATACACATATTTTGAAATTTAGAATTTGCGCACTCACCCATCCAAAACTAACTTTAAGTGGTGCACAAGAGAGGATATATGACCAGTGACCTGATGATAAAAAGGGAAGAGTCTCAAATACCAGACTAGAACAATCAAAGAATAAACATGAAAAGTAAAAATATCACATTACCTAGCATCAAAAAGTCTATTTTAAAAAATTGAAGGTGAATAGAAGCAAGCTCAGTAACTAACCTGAACACGAGGGATCAGGCTTGTCAAAGTTTTAATTGCAGCACGTCTTATGTCTACTGAGGCATCCACTTTAAACAATCGTATTAGAGCAGGAAGAAGTAGATGCATATGCTCATCCAAAGTCCCTACACAACCAAGAACAAAATTGTCATGGTTTGCCATTCCTGGCCAAACTTAATGCTATAATTTCATTAAGCACAGTAAATTAATATGATACTACCCCCAAAAAATTGAACATACAAAAGCTGTTTTTAATAGTAGTGGTACACTGGCACCCACCATTTTCTTTCATCTAAATTTTAGGTATATTTTGTTAGAATATATATTATCTTTGTTAGAATATATATATGATCTTGGTAGTTATTATTTCTCTTTATCTCCTAATAACCAGTAATTGATTGATTATGTAATCAATTACTGATTCTCTTATTTAGGGTTTCTTCAATATAAATAGAGATGAGGTATGGTTTTCTCCCACACACATTCAATAAATACATTATTCCTTTATGGTATCATAGAGCTAGGTTAAATTTTTTTCCCCTTCAAAGCATCATAAACGGTGCGTGAACAGTACCGTGCCTCTACAAAGTTATTGTTCACCACCGCTGACCAATCTTTTTCTCAATGTGACCACTTCCTCGGAGTTGCCACCCTTCGGCGACCACAACCCCACCGGACTCACCCCCATCCGCAGCTGGACACACCACCACTCTCTGGCGTGTATACTCCACGCACCGTTACCAAATCAGCACATGACCATTTTTTCGGCGTTCCCAACCGCCGACAACTGCTCATCGGTGCTTGCTCGCTCCAGCGCACCTTCCCAACCCCCTGCTTGGCCTATTTGATGAAGTTCTCTCATGACCACACCTCTCACCGTCACCCATTATGCTTCCAATATTACTATCTCTGCTGCAAAATATAATGAGTTTCTCCAGCTTCGAGCAACCAACAAACCTGCATTACTGTTGTGGCTCAGTCTGGTAATCTTGTGGCTTTTCTTTCTCAATCCCCTTCTCTTGGACATTGGATACTTGATTTGGTGCCTCTGATCATGACTAGTAACCAATCCCTTTTCTCTTCCTTAACCTTTTCAAATTCCTTGTCTTTTGTTACTCTCGCATATGGCTCTCGGATTAAAGTCCGAGGCATCGGACAAACCCATCCTCTTCCTCAACTTTCTTTACACTCTATCTTATTTGTCCTTGATTGTCCTTTTAATTTAATTTCTATTTGCAAGTCACATGCACCCATAGTAGCCAAACTCAATAGTACGCTGTGGCTATTGCAGCTTTTTTACCACTATAGCAGCAGGCTACCACAACATTAGCTTCAAAAATTCATTCTTACCCCTGAAACAACTTTTTTATGGTTTAGTGAGTAAAATTGTGATTTCTCCTCCACTTTTTAATGCATGTTTTGCTTCAAAAAAAATAATAGGATTTGAAACCCCTCTTTCTTGATCATTCACACAAAAAAGTTACCTTTGTTTTGACCTCTGATCCTTCACACTTTGCAAGATTATTTTCTTCTGTGTTCTGTTCTTATTATTTTAGACTTCCCAATTTACATTTTGTTAATATTTATCTAATGTGTTATGTTCTTTTTCCATTAATTCCACTGGCATATTTCATTTTTTAACTTCATTGTTGTGTTCTTATTGATCCTAAATTGATGGTGATTGTGTGTATAATATATGACTACTGATTTATCATGAATTTCTTTAATTTTGGTATAAAAAAATGTATTTATGTGTAGAATAATGGTATAAATTATTTAATTTATTTTATTATTTTTAAAATAGTGGTCATCCCACTGTAGCGTTTTCATCCCACTGAGATTAATAACTACTCCTGCACCATTTCATTGAAACCAGAATACCAAATAGTAACGTGGTGAGATATACACCACCTTAGTATTTTAGGAAGTTGATTACATTGATCGGAAGCACAAGGGATAAGTTGCAGATGACCAAAAGTTGAGGGGGTTTCATGTGATTAAGCAATTGATTAAAGAGAAATGTTAGGATTATACTCTCCAACACACTATTGTTGACTGAAATATATTAGATATCACAAATTTAAGGGTCTCATTTCTTATTTATTGACACACTCATAATTTTATAGTTTCCAATAAATTTTAGGCTAAAATGAGAAATGTTTGAATTTCGTCCCAACGAAATTTCAGCACTTTTTTCGTCCCTGCAAACTAGAAATGTGTGGTTTTTTTGCTTGGACGTAGGGTCGGATAAATTCAAACCTACAGTTTTTAATTTAAATTTTTAAATATGAATTATGGGGATTAAAAACCGCCACAAATTTCACCCTCTGTTCCGCACGCAACCAACCTACGAACCACCATCATCATCCAAGCCTACATCAGATCCGCACGACTTCAACATGCCAAACCACCGCATGACCATCACCATCTCCTCAACCTCTACCACCAAAACCAACCTACAAAACTACCACGTCAGTTCGAGATCGAAGAAGACAGTGCAGGGGGTGTGGACACCGGATCTTGTTTCGCTGGAGAAGGTTAGGAAAGACGAGTTTGAAAATTTCTGGTGGTTTTTAACCTCCAGAAATTGTAGAAAAAAAGTAGCCACCAATGGGGCCAATGAGTGAGTGACATGTAAGGAGAGTGACACATAGATATGGTAATCAACCGAGACCGAGACTAGGTCCAGGCCAAAAAGTAGTAAATTTCAACTTTGCGAGGACGAAAAAAATACTGAAAATTTTGCAGGGACAAAATCCGAACATTTCCAATTTTACCGGGACCAAAAAACAAATTTTAACCAATGGTAGAGAATGTGTTTGGAGGAGTGTGTCAAAGAGTGTAATGCTAGCACTCCTCTTGAATTAAAATACACAGAATAAGCTACAGGTAACTGTGAAAGAGTACTAACCACCAAACACTTCTAAAGTATGAAGGATATCAAGAACGTAAGTGTAGTCATTGCACCGCTCTGCATCACTAAGGACCTGAATACAACCTGGCAGAATAACTGGGAGATATGTTCTAAATTCATCATTAAGAGCCAAACAAAGCTGCTCCACCAGGTGAAGAACCTGCAACATCCAAGAAAATAATAAATAATAATCATAAACTACAAAACATATCCCTAGGTTATTTTTACCTAAATCAGGGAAGAAGCAACACTAACTGGATAGCCAAGACGACCAGGACGAGCTGGTGCTGGAAGAGAGAATGCTGACCAAAATTCAGATACTAAAGATAGCAAATCTTGCAGATATTTACGAATGTGCTGCACAACCAACATCATACTTGAGCTTGTAAGAACAGTAGAATAATAATCATACAAATATTGGACATATTTTAAAGACAATAAACTCCACCTGGCGCACAATAGACACCAGAGTTCCAAGCTTCCATGTTATAAAGTCTTTTAAACTATCTTCACATGTTCGAACGGTATGAAAAAGATCAGGCAAAACCTACGAGAAGGGAAAACAAAAGCCACGAAACAATAAATGAAAACTAATTTAAATGCCTTAAATAAGTACTCAAGGCATCAAGCCAGATATAAACATTTAAGCATTGGAAAGTAGGTCTCTTCAAATGAAAGGCTAAGAGCTAACCTTTGGCAGGTATGGAACGCAGCCAAGTCCCATCGACTGACCTCACAAACAAAAATACAAATCATATTGGCAATGAATATCAGTAAAATATGGAACTGACTGTACTTCAACAAGAAAACTTAACATTCTACAGTTTCACAACTCAAACTTTGAAACTCATACCAAGATAACGAAACCAAACTAGTAAGATCCTTAAATTGAATATTAGTAACACAAGTTCATTAATGTGTGTAGGAGAACAAGTCCCACATTGGTGGGTAAGCCACAATGAGTCCAAAGTGCCAAGGCATTTTTGGACAACCAGGCCACTCAAGCTAAAGCCTACTAAGTGTGTGTGTTTGGATAAGCGTTGACAAAATTTATTCGGAATAAAATTGATTTTGGTTAAAATTGATTTTGAAGTGATGCGATTTATGTTTGGATGATTTTGAAGTAAAATTCAATGTAAATTGTTGGATTCAACAGAAACTACTCATCGTTGCTTCATCTCAAAACCAATTTTGAACCCAAAATCAAATCTAAACTCTTATCCAACATAAAACCAAACATGTCAAAAACTATATAAAATCAATTATGGACTCGGAATCAATTCTCCAACACAAAACCAAACATGTACTAACACACTCTTTCCTCACTGTTGGACAAGGACCCACACACAAACTCTAATACATTACTGAAGCCCATATCCAAGGGAATAACTGAAGCCCAAACCAAAATAAAAAAAAGGTAAGCCAAAAAGAGAAAAGGGCTTTGTAAATGAAAAAAGACTTGTGGCCTCTAAAAATCAAGAAAAAGGAGCAAAATGCCACAAACCTAAGCAATAAATGAAAACAAGACCTAAGGTCACTGAGGCCCAAACTTGAAGTATAAACCCAAGCAGAAATTTAAAAACAAGTCACAACCGGGTCAAACCAGTTGGCTAGAGGGGGGACTGTTGGAGAACAAGTGCCACATTGTGGTGGGATAGACACAAGTTAAGAGATGTATCAGCAAGAGGGCAATGAGTTATGAGTTCAAAGTGCAAATGCATTTTTGGACAAACAAGCCACTCAAGCTAAAGCCTAATAAGTAATAACACACTCTTCCTCACTCGTGGACAAGGGCCCGCACACAAACAATGTGCAGCAAAAAGTATACTAAACAGAACAGATACAACAACTCTTTCTTCTCTTTATAAAAGAAGTATTCATTAAGAAACCAGAGAGTACAAATCAGGAGGATCATAAATCCTTCTTAGAGGGGAGAAAGCACTATAATGCCTCTATTAAGCTTGCATACCTTGAATATGAACATAAGAGACCCAACCACCTTTAAGTGATAACTAGCAAGTGATGGATCCCTCAATATTCGCATGAGAGAATTAATTGCAACCTGAAATCATAACAAACAACATATCATAAAAATATCAAAACAAGTGGGAAAAATCAGAACATTATTAACAGGGAAGTTAATATGTTACCGTGGAGTAATGGTCATCTGATGAAGCAAAAGAAGGCCAAAGGTCCATGGGAAATTCATCCATAGACTGAATCTGTTGACTTGAATCACTAGCAGGGCGAGTAACATCTCCATGAGGCCCTGGCAAGGTTTTTTGATTTCGTTTATGCAAATGAGGGTCCAGAGCACCCATAATGCCAAGAACCTAGCAAAACCCAAGTACAATTTAATAATGTATACATGCCTATATCAAAAAGAATTATTTACTCAATTATTATCATCACCTTCAATACTTCACGTCTGGTGGACCATACTAGCTCACCATTCAGTAACTTTAAGAGTAACCCAAGTAATTGTGGATACTCATTATATGGAGTTATAACATACCTGTAAAAACATAAACAAACTTAAGCAACATCAATACAGAAAATTGAGTACATCACTTGGAAATCTGATTCAAACTTTATTTTATTCTTCATAAAAATATGATCTCGATTCTCGACTTTCAAAATAATATACATAAACAAATCAAAACTATATATGTAATTTAAAAAAAAAAAAAATCTTGAATGTAAAAATTTGCACATGGCTGCATCAGTTTTTACCTTTTGCAACAGTTTTGAACATATTATTAGTGGAAAAATGCCACACAAAAAGCAATAGTGATACACAAAAGGCAAATGATTATTTTTATATACTAACAAAAAACATGTGCATACCCCGTGCTCTGCACAACTTGACCTAGTGTAGCAACAGCCACTTCACGTTTGGAGACAGCAGCTCCATCCAATAAAGCTTCAACAATTAAAGGCATCAGTTCAGGAATGTATTGCCTCATTGCAAAACCACCCTAAACAAAACCACAATCTAAGTAAGTTAACAATAAATATAAAAGACAAGCATGCCAAAAGAGAGAAATTTACTGACCACCCTCGCAAGATCCCCCACGGTTACAAGGACTCCACTAATGGTTCCAGAATTGGCATTAACATCAATAAGTCTGGCCACAAGTGCCTGATATAATCAGAAAATCACTAAGATACCAAATGCAATAAAACAGGAATGTATCTTTAACATCATAACTAGTTAAACCTTATGAATTGGAGCAATGTACGGAAGTATTAGCCGTTCACAATTCCTTATCAAACAGCCAATTAACTTTGCACTTTCTTCTTTGCATTTGCTATCTGCACTGCTGACACGGCAAGAGAATAAAATGCACATGTAATAAAAAAAGTTCTTCAATCTACCAATGCACTCCATAACAATTAATCTTTCCATATATGTGCTTTATCTACCAATAAAATAAACACTTGAACATTACCTCTGCTCTAAGTAAGTTAACAACTGTATAAGATGGCGACGAAGAGCTGGAAGAACATATGCAGGATTTTTCTCTGATAACCTTCCAGCCACAGAAATTGCATACTCTCTAACATCAAAATCCTGCATAATTAGATTCTTCAATATCAACAGAACGTAAAAGAATGGAGCTCCAAGAACTAATTACTGGAAAATAAGATCCTACTCAAGTGTACAAGACCATCATGATATCATAACCACAACTAGACAGGAGGGGGGGGAAGTGGTAGAGTATCCAATCTGTGCATACATCTTTAATGAATGAATAGTTCATTTTTTTGTCCAAAAGCAAGTTTGTTGAAATTGCGATTGGGGTTTTCTTATGTATGCCCATGGGCACATGATAATAAGACAAAAAATAGAAAGTTTTTTATTGAAAAATAAAATATTTACTATATCAAAAATACAAAAATCATCCAATGATTGCTTCTTTTAGTAATTTAAAACTTTTAATAGTATATATTTAGTTCTTTCACATAATGTGCCCAAAGGCACACCGCACACATTAGAAAAACTTATTATAATTTATAAAATGAAGGAAAATATAAAATCACCATTAAACACATCAAGGTACTCAACAAACCCATCAAGATGGCCCTTAAAGCTGTGTGCCAACATCATGCATATTCAAGCAACATTTTCTGAAGTAAAACAGATAAATGTAATTCCCCAAAATATCCAATTACCACACTTGCAAAAAATAAAAATAACTTCCTACACAACTGCCCAGGGCCCCAGACACAAATCAGCCAATAGAGCCTAATGGAAGATTAAACAACAAGAAATCAAAATCTAAAGCCAAAATTGCATGGCATCTTCCCAACACAAGGTATCTAGGCTAGTTCTACCTCATCATTTAAAGCAGCAAATACTGCACTCAGGTTGTCAGCCTGGGCCAAATACTCATCAAAACCTCTATCTCCATGGAGAGAAGTAAAGATAGAATGACGAACAGTAACATCAGCATCTGCAACAGCAGAAATGAGAAGCTTCTCCACAAGCTGCAGAAAGTCAACGATCAGTTAACAAGAAGCATACCATTACATAAAAATCATATTCTTAGGAATATTATTCACCATGAGATTCCTTTTTAATAGTTTCGTCTAATGTTATTCTTGTTCTCCCTTTACCCTTTATCACAAGGTAAAAAACCATGCAATCTACTCTTCTCACTGGTGCCTCAAGTGGCCTTCTTTACATGTGTCCAGACCACCTTAACCAATTTTATATGCAAGGTTTGGTAATTTATTTAATATTTTTAGAAATAAATACTAAAAATAACACACCATGAGGAAACTTTCTCAGCATCATCCTGGCAAAGTTCAACCTCAAAACTCAAGTTATATGTTAAAATCTACACCAATTCTATGTGCAGAAATTAATCAAATAAAACAAAGAAAGTTCATAAAAAAAAATATCCACAAAAAAAAAAAATATTCATAAATAATATTAACTAAATACCACGTATAAACCCAATCCAATTACCTACATTTTGTAGGCAGACAGAGTCATCACCAAAACAGAAATTCCATGTGAATAATCACACAAAATGAGCAAGAAAAATACCATGTAAATAGGCAAGAAAAAAATTATTCAAATGGACAGGAAAAATGAGCAAGAAAAATTATTCAATGTAACAGCTTTCTCCAACTGTACAACAGACTATATAAATCTAATAACTCAACATTGGGTTCATCAGATATGAAATACACAAGTTATTGGATATTATTCTCTGGTTTTTACTCTCCTTCACTTTCTCACAGTTTCCCTCACTTTCCTTCATTTTCTCGGTCATGCTCAGATTCTTTCACTTACTATTGGTAAACCTTTGAAAGTAATGAAGAAAAACTGTCTCAACATCTGACTTCTGATAGCTTAATAGGTTCACCATACTCTACCAAATGTCCAAATCACAATCCAAAACCCTATCCAAGTTAGAAATCAGATGGGCAGAACCAAGCAAAGGACAACAAAGACGTCAATTAAAGAAGCTTAAGAAGTGCATTCCCAGAAAACAAAAACTTCAACAAGTAGTAATATTTATTAAAAAGGAAACTAAAGAAAAGATATGAAATGTGTCAAATCACCAAACCTCCTCAACAAGGCGCCGGCGCTTCCCCCCTGATCGAGTCAACCTGCTAGAACCAAAATGTGGGCATGCCATACAGATGAAAGAACTAGCAATCAATCTGCAACAACATAGAGCTGCATCTTTTCGCGTAGCTCCATCCTCATCATCCAAATAGACAACAACTGATTCTCTAGCAAATTCAAGTAGTTCGTGGCCCTATGTCAACAAAATAAAATGGAATTAAACCTCTAGCAATTTTCCAACAACTTATAAATACACAAAAACAAAATAAAGATTTTAATTAGATATGAATGTGAGATATTATAGAAAATGAGTATACAGAACCTTAAAGTTAAAACGGGCAAGAGTCTGCAAAGCAAGTTGTATAAGAGCAGAACCATTAAGCTCCGAGACTTGCTGAGGGACATTTATTACTGTTCCTTTGCCCCCGCTCTGTGCAGGCCTCCCCAGATGATAATGCGATTTAGAAAGAACCATAGATATGCTGTCTAGTAACCGGTCTTGAATGGTTGGCAGCAGAGATGGAATGCTGGGAAAAAAAAAAAAACACAAATACAAAATGCTTTTAAAATTAATCACTAGAAAGGTGAATAACTTTGCTCCAAACCAACACTATACCTGGTACATATTTGCTCAAGGGATTCCACAAGTACAGTAGAAAGACCAGTAGAAAACATAATATCCAGAAGTCCACGTACATGAGGTTCCATTGCTGACCTCATTGCTTTAGCAATACTTCCAACACAAGCCAAGGCCTCAAGTGAAGGTTTGATCCTACGTGGAGCAATCTACATTCATAAAGTGACCTAACTGTGTCAAATCAAATCCTTAATAGGACAAAATACCAAGCACTCCTCTAAATAAGAAAAGCTACACACAATAAGATAAATTATGGCACAAGACTAGCATCCAACAACAGTTACTGAAACATACCGCCTCACGTAAGTGAGTTGTTATTATCGGCAAGTAA
This sequence comes from Amphicarpaea edgeworthii, assembly GCA_014843725.1. Taxonomy (NCBI): domain Eukaryota; kingdom Viridiplantae; phylum Streptophyta; class Magnoliopsida; order Fabales; family Fabaceae; genus Amphicarpaea; species Amphicarpaea edgeworthii. Next base: position 22,158,316 of record CM026329.1, on the reverse strand, counting down.
TGGATGAGTTCCCCATCCAGTGCCCCAGCCATCTCTCCAAGAGCGATGAACCCACTATCACGATCTTGTGGTGCTTTCAAGACAGAAAGAATATGATCCATGCATATCTGCAAGGAATTTCAGCTCCATAGGCACTCAAATAAGTAAAATTTGAACTTACTCAAAATGTCTTCATTCTCAATGTCCTCCCAGTTTAAAAAGCACAATCAAGTATTAGGGCAAAGTTAACATACAGTTAAGTAGTTAGTGACAAAACGATCACGTAGAAAATGTGCAATTCGAGGAAGCAATGAAGTTATGCTCAGGCGAACAAGTCGATCCCGGTGCTCAAGGTATCTGAGAACTATTTCGGCAACTTCACGGTATCTTGACATCATGAACTCACCAGTGTTCCTGTCCAACCATAATTAGAGACATGAATTGATAGCAGACCCCTAATTAAGAGGGTGCTTACTAGAAAGAATAGAAAGGAGTGTAGGCAATGAGGGCAGTTAGGTTAATGTTGTTGACAGACATCATGACAGCAAGGATGGTTAGGATTGGAAAATGATTGGTTAAGCTGTCAGTTAGTTGAGAAGATTTTACCATCTCCCATCTCATGTTCAGTTTGTATTAAAACATATTTCTCTAAAGCACAAATCATGAAAGACAGAACATTAGCACCAGGCTGGATTGCCTAGCAATGGTAATAGTAGTCAACAGCACGCGACAGCGACATCACTGTGCAGAGCTTCCCAGGGTCACTACAGGATTCAAAGTTCAAATAGAGGAGCGATTTTTGGTAGCGGCCACTGCAGCAGCAATTGGGGCAAAAATGTGGCATTTTGCACACCATTGTGGCACTACTATAATGAGTTTCAAAAAACCCATTTTGACGTGATCCTCCCCTTTCAGTTTTTTTTTCCTATTTTTCCCACCATGCAACACTCTCTAGTGTCTGGACAAACCCCACCCACCCACCCACCTATCTCCAACAGTATTTTCAGTGTATTCAAGCATCCTCCCTCCACCCCAAGATAGATCCCTGCAGCAGTCTATTCTGTTTTGTCCACTTTCCTCTCAGACCTCAATTGATGTTGCATCCCTTTGTTTTCTCTGTTTTGTTTAGTCCATTGTTGCAGTAGATTCCACTTTTCGGAAACAGGTCTTTCAAGTTTCATCTTTTTCTGCTGCATGTTCTCTTCTACCATATTTTAAAATTTCTATCTTGGGTATTTTTAAAGTTTTGATCCATCTCTGTGTGTGTGTGTGTGTGTGTGTAATCATACCAATTATTTTGTTGTAGCAGCCATCAAGCTATGGGATTTTCAGAGCTGGCTGCTACACACCCCTAACCAGGATTAATAATTATGTAGTACCAGTGCTAAAATAAACCAAGCAACAATTTCCAAGCTTGCAGACTTGTGAACATAAATTTATTAATATATGCTCTCTATGTACACAAGCATATAATAAGTTAATAACCCTCACTAAAAGTAAAACAGACACAATTGAAAATATTAAAAAAATTCTGCATATCAACAATGCAAATGTTGAAAATTCTATTAACCTCAAAAGCTCTCCAACAGCAAGTAGTGAACCATGTATGCTGTGCACAGGTGCATTTTTACCCAATCCATCTTGTGTTGCTTCAAACATGCGATAGTACCTGCCAATGTATAAAATAGAAGATAAAGGATTTACCCTCCAATAGGGGCATATTGTGCAATAAATCATTAAAGCAAGGTAAGCATGCTGTAAGATGAAAGTGAGTATAAATGAAATGTCAAAAAAGCAACAGCATACTTATTCTAGTCAAAACCCTCTAGAAAGAACTTGCTCTATCCCTCAATATCATTAGCATAACCATCAATGTGGATTCAAATGAACAAAGAGATACCCCTTTTACTGTCATTATTCACAAGCCAGCTCTATTATACTATTGTTGATAACTGGCCCAGCCCATTCTTTTTATTACCGCCATGAAAAACACACACAACAAAGTAAACAACTCAATGAATTAAGGTCAATTTTTGTGCAATTTAATAATGCAGAACCAAGCATTAAGTGAGGAAGTGAAAGCTGAGACACTTATTGCATTGAAATGACACATAAATTGCTTTTGGCAGCGGGCTAGGCTTATACTAAAATTATGATCAATTGAATAAAATTGTATTTAACAGAATTCTGTAGAGATAAATGATCTTAAATAGTCTGCCATAATTATTCACAGTCAGGACAAGAACTTCAGCTTTCAGAGTCTATTCAATAATTGATTCTACTAAAATTCACTAGAGCAGGCAGGCAAGCAGGCAGTTGAATAATCTTACAAGTACACAACCAACCTTTGATTTTATGGTTCAAACTCTTCAGTGAAATAGAATTTTACAAGAGTTCATTTAGTTGAAGTATGTTAAGTGTTGCTAAAGGCATTGTAGCAACAAAATAGCATTACTACCGCCTAACAGCTTCAGATTTGTTATAGTTTTTAATGTTAGATACACCTAACAAGTTGAGAACTAACCACTGCACACGCCATCGTGTCTCACGCTTTTCAATGACACGGAGGCAAGCTCGCAATGCCTCCACAGCCCGCTCACGGACTGGCAATGCTGGATCTCTCAAAGCAACCCAGATAGCATCGACAAATTCTGGCACATGGACATTGAAAACAGTGGAAGCATTTTCTGCCATTTCCTGCATGAGCAAAATAAAAAGACAGTGAATGTTCTTAGCAACAGGTAGATTCCAAAAATGTGAGAGCATGAATGAAAACACAATCAAATGAAACTCATTTGTCATCAATAGTAATGGCACTTACTTTCAAGATTAAGACAGCAGCAAATCGACGATACTCGACTCTATTTCCACGAAGCCAATCGAGAGCAATTTTAACCTAAATAAAAAGGAAAAGAAGAATGAAAAGAGGAGAGTGAAGTGGAATAGAGTGGAGTGGAGAAGGCTAACCAACCTGGCGTTCGACTTCATCCGCAGTCATAGCTCCGCCAGCCCTAGCGAGGTGACCTAGAACCCTGCTAGCGAGAACGAGAATCTCGGGATCGCGTTTGGTATCGAAGACAATACGCATGTAGCTGGAAAATCTGGAGACCTTAGAAGCATTCTCCCCAAGCGCGACATCTATCAACTCGTCAATAGCCCTGAGAGCTCCAAGATTCTCGCCAACGTCGCTGCTTTCTAAAAGGCTAGAGATCCTGTCATACAACTGATCCATGAAACGCGAGAAGGTTTCGCCAGTAATGTCACGAGCTTCTTCCTCTAGATGTTTTTTTAGAGCAAGACAAGCACCCTCCTGGAGAGTGAAGAGCGAAGAGTGGGTTGATTGATTGATATGAAGAATTGAAGTGAAGTGGCACTAACACCGAGTGAGTGAGTATGTAAGTAAGTACCTTGGGATTGCCGCGGGTGCAGAGGTCGGCGAGGATGCGGGTGAGAGCGTCGCCGGACCCGGGTCCGACGGAGGGAGGGCCTATGTAACGGGAAGCAGTTGCCATTTATTAATATTAATATTAATAATTTGGCCCTAAATTATGATTGGATTAAGCACTAGAGAAACTCGATTTTAGAATGGGACAGCATGACGGACATCGCGTTTCGCCATGCCCGTGCCTACTAACTACTATTTCTCCAAAACCCAACAACTGCAGTGCTCTCTTTTCAGTTTTCAGTTCCGAGTCTAGGGTGAGCGTGGTGGTGCCGTCCGTGCTCGACTACCTACGAGCTACGGGATACCATATCAAGTAAATAACTTAGGTGAGATGGGTCGGGGCTCATCCCGTAAGAACATGCCTCAAGGCTTATATTTCTATTATTAATTATTAATATTTTATTTTAGGCTCAATTTAAAAAATAATAATACTTTTTTGGTGCAAAAATAACAATAATAATAATATTCACTTGGGTTTTATTCAAATCACATGTATGTCAAAATTTTGTAATTTTTTATTATAGTTAGATGTTTGTGTTTTATGTAATGTAATTGTAAAATAAAACTTATTTATTAGACTTTTTATTTTTATTTATTTTTTAAATGTACCATTCATCTATTTTGATATTATTCACTAAATTGACCTTAATGAGTGTGTGAATTCTAAAACTTTTTTATTTATTTAATAGAAATAATATTTAAAATATTAAAATAATAACAAAATTAATAATTACTAATATAAATATTAACCAATAACATAACTAAAATTTTAATTTAATTTAATAGCATTTAATTTTTTAACCAAGATTTAGTTATTTGTGTTTTAAAAAAATGATATTTATTTATTTATCAAATATTTTAGTAGTTAATATATTATTTTAAATAATAAAATTAGGCTAAAGTATAATTATAGTTTCTTTGATTTTGTTAATATGCAATTTTGATTTTTGTGATATTTAATTATAACATTTGATTTTTTTAATTTTATAAATTGTTAATTTGGTTTATCTATTAGGTTATGAACTAATAATTGTAATTAGTTGACTTTTTAATTTAATCATAAATTAATTAAATCTATTAATAATTATGATTAATATAATTATTTATAATTAACAATTTGCCTATGCAGAACATGTAATTACAAATTTTTATTTCATAAGGGTCATATTTTTTTTTCAATTTATTTAGGTAGAACATATTTTTCAACACCAACAATAATTCATTCTCATTATATAAATGAAGTTAACTACACAATTTTTAAACACTGTTCTAACTAAAATTGCTTCAAAATAATGTTCAAAAACTTTTAAAAAATCACTTTTGTTACAAAATGTCACTATTTAAAAGTGTGATTTTTCACTTCAATTTATTTATGTGGAATATGTTTTTAACACTTAAAACAATTTATTCTTATAGTATTTACGTAAATAAAACCAACTATACAATTTTAAACACTTTGTTCAAACTAAAATTTTATCAAACCAATAACAAAAAACATTAAGAAATCATTTTTGTTACAAAAAATTATTCTTTAAAAACGTGATTTTTCACTTCAATTTGTTTATATGAAACATATTTTTAAATAACAACAATGATTTATTTAAATAGTACTTATGTAGATAAAGTCAATTGCACAATATTAAACACTTCATTTCATCTAAAATTGCATTAAAATTATATCAAAAAACCTAAAAAAACATTTTTATTGCACTAATTTTCAACTAATCATTTTGATTAATTAAACTATTAAGTTAATTAAAATTCATTCATTATCAATAACTATATTAATCATGATTATTAATAAATTTTAATTAATTTATGATTAAATCATTAGTTGGTCGTTCTTTAATAGTTTTGTTACCGTTATAATAGATTATTATTAAATGTGTTTTTATTCTTATGATTTATTATAAAATGATTGATAATGTGAAAAATTATTATATATGATTTATTGTAAAATGATTGATTATGTGAAGGATTCATTATATAATGATTATTTATTTATGATCCATTACGTTTGTTTAGGATATACGTCACCCTAATAATAATGTCAACAATAATGTCAGCAAGCATTATAAAAATAGTAATGTATTCAGTCCATCTTAATGCGATTCAAAAAACGAATAGGATAAGCATGATCTACTAAAACCTAGGTGATACATTCGTCTTTAGTCCAAAGTGCATAAACATAAAGAAGCTAATATGAGAATCATCAACTAACAACCAAGTAATTCAAAATCAACCAAATAATGAACCAGTAATATTTTTATAAAGTGGAGAAAAATGATTTAAAAACAAAAATTAAAAGAATGTTTCTACAAAAAAAAGTGCTTGGCAAAAACTACTTAAAAAAATAAAAATTACCAGCTAAATATAAAACTGACTATAAATTACTATCAATATGACTTTTATAATTACTATAAAAGTACATAACCCATTTTCTATTTTTTATCCATTTGTTTTTTTATGGTAAACATTTTACTCTGTTTATAGTAACCAACAATTAATAGTTTTCTCGGGAAGAAAGTGATTTTCAAAAGTTTTTGTAAAGAAGTATTTCTAAAATGAGTGATTTAAAAAAAATTAAACTATCAAATAATTATAAATTACTATAAATATGAGTTTTATCTATAACAATTGATAAAAGTAATATCATTTTTGGTAACTGTTCTTTTATCTCCATTTTTATGAGACAATTTTACCCTTAGTAAATTTAAAAAGTTATACAAATTTTTATATTAATATTATCCTTTTAACTAAAAAATAAAACTCTGAATAAAAAAATTATAAATTAAAAAAAAGTATCAAGAGTGTAACTGCCACTCATTCACAATGGATTGTCTATAAAGCATGATGTTAGTACATGTCTTCGTAAGATAATAAATATTTATTATTTGTGAAGCAATGTTGTTTCCTCAAGCAACATTGTTTTCCCTTCTTCTTCTTTTTTTTGCATAAAAATAATAAAAAAATATTATGTTTCATTCTTTAATAAAACTTTTTTTTAAAGTCGTTGAATTATTTTTTTTTATTATTATGAAAGTTGTTTCTATAATTAGTTTTAGATGAATTAAAATATTTACTAGTTGAACTAATATTTATTGGCCGTTTAATATTTTTTATTATTATTATGAAATTTATTGCTATAATTAGTTTTAGATAGATAAACTAAAATATTTACTAGCGGTTGAACTAATATTTACTAGTCATTTAACTTCTTCTTTTTTTATAAATAGGATATATTTCAATAATTTTTTTACATAACTATAAATTTTTAAATTTTTTTCATTTTCACTCTAAAAAATTCTCAACTTCTTTCATTTGTTTTCATTTAATGGATTCAAATCAAAATCCATTCAATGTGAATCCATGGTTTAATTATATGTCAAATTTTCAACCTCCCACAAATTCAAATTTTTAAAATTCTTCAAATTTATCAAACACATGAAATAATTCCAATATTTATGTGAGATTAAATATATTTTAGTTATGTATATTTTTTTTTTATTGCGCCAAAATATATTTTATATATTTCTAGTTTACAAAAATAAATTATTAAAAATTATAATGATTATTCTAAAAAAATAATGATTTAAGTTTATTTTTAAAATTTATTAAAAGTAACTTTTAAAAAGTTGTACCATTTGAGAGATTTAAACAGGAAGCAATAAAATTTTGTTGCACCCATGTAGATGCTTTTTGGGAGGTTTTTAATAATTAACCTTCTATAGAGTTGTGTTCCACTAACTCTCCACTATAACTAACCACCCCACATTAACTTCTCCACTCTTTCAACCTCTATAATCTTATATTCAATTCACGTAGTGTTAAGTATCATTCCTTGCATGGAATTATGTGAGAATAGAACAAACAATTTCTTTATGTGAAACTCTTTTTCTTCTTTATCATATTTTGGTATAAGTCAATCTTGCCCAAAGGTAAATATTATATTCAAGATTTGTTTTTGCATTCAAGATTTCTCTAATTTAGTTGTTAAGATCATTTTATTTTGAAAGGCAGCGGAGACAAAGAAATTAGGTACTTCTCGCTTAGTTTTTTCACTTAAAATGCAATCATTCAAAAGAAACACGCACATATATGCATATGTGTGAGAAAAATATATTACTTAAAAAATATGACAGATATAACTAAAAATATGAAGAAAAAAAAAGTTTTGAAACACCATAATCTTAAAGGAAGTTTTAAAGATGGCTTATATTTTTTAGTTTTTAAAATCAAATTGACTTTTTAGATAAAACAATGATTTTAACTTTCATAAAATACAATAAAGATAAAAAAAAAAAAACAAACTAGAAAATATAGTGGGCTAGTTTCAATTTTTAAATAAAAAATTGTTAGTTTTAAAAAACAATTTGAGTTTGAAAACGGTTTTTTTTTAATTCGTAATTTTTTTTTTTACTACTAAAATTGTTTTTAAAATTGTCCTTGTAAAACTACTCATTATTCAATATTATACTTTGTAACCACTATAATAAAAAAAAAATTAAAAATAAAAAAATATTTTCTTAGAAAATAAAAAGTAAATGTGGTGTAAATTTTCTTTTCAAAAAAGGATTGACTCAAATGTAACAAATATATAAATCAAGAAAAAGAAAGAGAAAAATAAAAAAATAATTTATCAAGAAACAACACAAACATTAAAAAAAAAAAGCAGAAAAAATATTTTAAAAAGTTAAATAAAGAAAATGGTTGTTTTTAAATAAGTTTTGTTTGTATTTTTAGTTTGAAGTTTAAAAAAAAAAATTGTTATTTTAAAACTGTTAAAGAAAATCAAACAAAAGAAAAAAAGTTGCAAGTGGAACTTAAAAAAAAAAAAAGTATAATGGACATAAAAAGAATAAGATAGAAGAAGAAAAAAAAATTAAAATAAATGCAATAAAGCACTAAAAAAATGAAGGAAATAAAAAAAAAAATATAGATGAAGGAGAAAGAGGGAAAATGGAATAAAAGAAATTATTCTATTTTATTAACTTGTAATTTTGTGGGATTTCATAAACTTTCTTTGCATGCTTCCATTGATCTGGTGCATGTTGTACATGCTTTCATTAATCTTGTATTCTTTTCAACTTTATTTGTTGTTTGTTAAGTTATTCCTAAACACACTTAACATCAAAAGTAATAAACATACAAGGAATGACTATCAATTAAAAAGATAAGAGTCTTTCATAAAAATAAAACTAAAAGAATACCAAAAATTTAATTTTAGAAAATTAAAAGAAGAAGAAAAATAGGTTGTATCATGCACTTACACTATGATAAATGAAATCTAAAATAACAAAATTAAATAAAACATTTGAGATTTTAACTCTCAAACTGGAAGGAAAGTTTAATTTATTTATTAATTGTGTTTGTGAATAATTATAAGGATTTTGCCTCTCTAAATTTTAATTATGTTTTCTCTAATTTTTTTTCTTAATTTATACCCTTTTTTTCTCCAATCTTTGCTTAATTACTTTTCTTAATTATAATTCAATTACTTTGCTTAATTAGAATTCAAATTGGTGAAGGACATCTTTGATTTCAAATTTTTTGTTTTATATTAATTTACAAACCTTTTTATATTATTTTTCTCCCATTAGTTGCTTAATTCTTTTTCTTAATTTAAAATCCCAAAATTTAAATATTGTAGAATTTTAAATCAAAACAAGTTTTAAAATTAAAAAAAATAAGAAGAAGGGAACCTATTTTAAAATTATTTTTCGTTTTATAAATTTAGAGTTTTGTTTTAAAAATTATTTTGTTACTTTTTATTGTTTATATTTGTTACTTTGTTTTTGCAAATTTCTTATAATTATTTTTTGTCCAATTCTTTTATTTCTCACATTTAAGTGATTTTTTTAATATAATAAAATTAAGAATATATATATTTTTTATTTTAAAAATTTGTGGAGGATTATGTTTGAAATTCTATTTGAGTATTCTAAAATACTTGATTATTTGTTTTATTTGTTGATTAATTCTTATGGTTATTGACTTATTTTCTTATTATTTTTCAATCAACTTTATGATAAAGAAGATGAATAATATTACTTTTTGAATTTATTATTTAATAAATATTCAAAATTTTAAGTGAGTGGTAAAAATAGAATTAAAAAAATGAGAATTTTGTTTGAGAAAAAAAATTTCATATATGCTTATAGTATTTGTAACTGCACACTAATAAGAAATATCCACAATTTTGTTTAAGTACAATAGTAAAAAAAACTAAAAATAATTATTAGAAGTTAGATACCAATATGATAAATATTTAAAATATGAAATAGATTTTATAAATGTCATGCACAAAAATTTAAAAATTAATTATAAATTTGAAAACAAAAAATAGCTTGTAAAAACTATAAAATATTTTTTAATTAGACAAATAATCAACCATTAAACTAACCATACACAACAATAATAATAAAAAAGAACTAAAGTAATGAATAAATTTAATTTATGTATAAAATATCATAAAATATATATTATTTTTAACATATAAAAATATAACAATCACATAAAAATGCGAATATATAGGCACAACATTATCATAATTCAACTCAAGAAATATTAATAAGCACAGTGTTTCCTCAAGTGAATATGCCACTAATTCAAATATATTTACTAAAAAAATTAAAAACAAAGAGTATAAAATTAAATAAGTAAAGAGATTTAACAAAAAAAAAAGTAAAGAAATATTAGACAAAAACTAAAATAATAATGATCTATGCAGTTAATTTAACTTTTTCGCTTTTCTTTTCTATCTAATTACTTATGGATAACTAATTGTTTGGTTTTAAAATTTAAACACAAAAAAATACACCTTTTAAAAAGCCAAAAATAATGTAGTGGGATGAAAATTAAAAAAAAAATGACAGTTTTTTTTTTTAATACAAACACTTTTTAAACATTAGTTTTAATTTTAAAAATAATTAAAAAAAAGTAATGAGGTAGTTTGAAATTTTAAATTAAAAAATATGATAATTTTTAAATAGTACGGTGAAATTTTAAAAATAAAAATAAAACAAAAATTTTACAAATAATAGTGATTGTTTTAAAAAATAAAAATAATAAAGTAATGAGATAATTTAAAATTTTAAAATTAAAAAAAAATATTTTATTATAAATAAATATTTATTGAAGTGATTTAATTATATGCATAAAAAAAATATTTATAAAGATTTTACATAAATATTAACAGATAATTAATAATATATAATAATATAGTATTAAACATTATTAATGTATTCTAAAAAAGAATTATTTCAAATATAAATAATCATTCAATATAACATAACGCCTATATTTTTGCCGGTAATTATTATAAAAGTAGATAATCCATTCTCAATTTTGTAATTCATTTTTTTTTATATATAAAATAATTCACTTTGTACCAAACATTACAATAATCGGTTTACGAGGGAAATGATTTTCAAAAAAATTTAAAAGAAAAACATTAGTTAATTAAGAAACAATTGGGCCATTACTGTTTACACTTCCTAAAATGTTTTGGCGCTCAAAAATCAACGAGTTGCAGATCAACAACTGGTGTCAGACTTGGAGGGCTCTTCATGATCTTTACAGCGGAAACCATCTTTTCTTTTGGTTCGCCGGCGAGGACCTAAACGAGTGATTTTGCTACGTCATACATGTGTCAGGATAAGCTTTTAATCAATCTATGGATCCGAATAATGAGGAGGAAATAGAAACTTCAACAATTATTATTGGCGTGCTGGTAACAACGGTTGTAATTGTTTCGTTTTTGGAAATGTTTATCAAGAACCAAAACACACAGATTTGAACTTCAAATGCAGAGTATCAATTTTAAATATGGCCTTATATATTACTACTATAATTTCATTTCCACTGGGATTGATTGATTAAGTGCTTCTTTGACAAACTACAATTTTGAGTGTGTTAGCATGACATTATTGGGTTTAAAAATCCACGTAATAGGTGTTGAATTTGTAATTGGGGTGAGTGTGAGTGGATGTAACTGCGAGAATAGGTATAGGATGGAGGGATGTTCGTAGTGCGGTTTGGTTTGATTTTTAGATAAAAAATGGTTCAAATCAAACATAAAATAAAGTTGTGATTTGGTTTGATTCAGTTTTAACATAACATCAAATTCAAACCAAATTAAATCAATTTTTTGCGGTTTGGTTCGGTTCGATTTTGCGGTTTTTTTTTAATCTATTATCATAGTTTAATTTTTTTAATTAAACTCACATAATTATTATTTTTTATTAAATTTTGATTTACATATTTTAGTTTAAAAAATATTATTTTTACTTCTATTTAACATTATTATAAAATGATATTACTAACTTTTTTTTAACATAATAATAAATCATGTTTCACTTTATATTTAATTTAATATTATTTAGTAATATCGTAATATATGAAAGTATGTGTCATAATATATTACAAATTTATTATTAAAAAAAATATACTATAAATCACATATTATGATATAAAAAATTAAAATATTGTTAGTTAGATAATATTAAATATCTAAAAGTAAATCAATATAATTATAGAATGCAGTTTGATTCAGTTTAGTTCGATTTTTTATAATAAAATAAAAAAATTGAACTAAACCGTAAAAAATGTGCGATTTTGTAAATTTTTAGTCCATGCGATTTTTCGATTTAATCGATTTTCGATTTTTTTAGACGATTTCGCGGTTTAATTTAGTTTGGTTCGATTTATGAACACCCCTAATAGGATGATAAGGAAACGTACTCAATAAATGGTTCTTAATTTTTAAAATAAGCAGATGTACCTGCACTGTTGCACACCCTGATTATAATGCCCATGCTCATGTATGTTATGTATTTATCTTTTAAAGATAATGAATGTTTCTTAAAAAAATATTAATTATTATCATAAAATAAGTGGGAAAAACATCCTTATTACTAAATAAATAAGTATTTACGTAAAATATTAATAAATGAAAATTATTTAAAAAGAAATTAAGTGATTAATTCTCTAAAATAATAAATATTTTAAGACAACTAACTGACCATCGGGAGATATATATTGTAAGATTAAAGGAAGTTTTCTTATTCAAGATTCCCTCTCACTTTTTTTATAATTTCACTTAAATACTTAATTTGATTTACAACTATATTTTAAATTAACATGACAGTCTTTTTTTCATACTAATAATTCTGTTATATTTCCGACACAATTAAAAACTAAATTTTTACAATTAACTAGTAGTTAATTTGACTGATAATAAATTTACACCATTTAAATAATATAATTAAGAAGAGAAAATTTCAGTGTGACTATAAAATTTTGTTATATATATATATTAATTTTTTTATATATTTTGTGTTAGTCAGGATAAATTAACAAATTTTATGTTAGATTCCATGTATATTAAGGATAAAAATAAAAATTAACATTGTTTCACTCTCCATCTCATAAATTTATTTTATAATAACTTTAAACCGTACGCCTTAAACTTTAAACAAACAAATACTATTTCACTATATCATTATGTTTGCAATATTATTTAATTGTCTCTATGTTTATATTTTTAAAAAATAAATTAAAAAAATGAGAAATTAAACAACAAATGCAATGTTAATCCAAAATGAAGTATATCTGTGAGTAGAAAAAAGAAGAAATTAATCATCATCATATTTACAAAAACGAAAGGTGAAACAGTATTTGTTTGTTTAAGATTTAGGACGTAAGGTTTAAAGGTTTATGATTTATGATGTAGGGTTTAAGGCCGTTATGAAATAGGTTTATGAGAGGGAGGGTAAAATAATGTTTTTTTTTTTAATTTTGTATGCAATAAAGTAAATAACGAAAAGATAATTTTTTTTTTTAATTCTGGATGTAGAGAGATTATATGAAGTAATTACATATTAATTATTAAAAAATTACGTTAATTTAATCCAATGAATGAGAATATTTATTATCATTATCACAAAATATTTTTATACGAGTCGTCACGTACATGTATATATATATATATATATATATATATATATATATATAAATTAACAAAATAAAATGAATTAATCGACTAATTCGATAAACCATCGTATCATATCTGAACGGATAAAAAAAATAAGATTAACATAAAATATGAGATAATTTAGTGTATTTTTACATTTAACTTAAAAGAGTCTAATTAAATCAATCATTCTATCCTATATAATTAAAATTGAAGTTGAATTGTATTTTTTTTTCAATTTTTTTCTTACAAATATTTTATGTCCAACAAATTAATTTAATTTAGCATATTTTAATCAAGTTTTGTAAAATTTTAAGAATTTTACCCTCAATCATCTTATATATCGTGATTGTGCTTTTTAGCTTTTTTTTTTTTGAAAAATTATACTTTAAAAATTTGGGTTTATTAATGTACAAGTGTGAGGAGATAAAAAAATTTAAAAAATAAAAATAAAACACACCAAATTAATTTGTTGAAAAAAAAAAAAAAACGAGAAATAAATAGTTAAAATACAGGAGAGAGGATCGAGATTGGCATGCGCGACAGCTGTGTGAGAGTTGGATCCCCGACATAGGTGTGAGAGATGCGGCTGTAGCCAATGCAACGGTGAATGGTGATGCGTACGTGCGCACTTTCAATACGACAAGACCACTCTACTCTTCGCTGGCCCTTACCTTACCGTACGTACTCTTTGTGCATCCAGCTCATACCTTACTACTATCATTCATTTTTCAAATCCGTCATTATTTTTTTTTTCATATTTAGTTTTTTGTTGTTTTTAAATTTCACTAGAGTATATTAATTATTGTTATTATTTGGCGAATACAGTACAAGTGTAGAACATATGTTATCGTCAGGAGAAAGTCGAAATCTGTTATGCTACTTGGCAAAAAAGAGACAATCACCCTTAACTATAAATGCTAATTTCATTTTTTAAGTATATGGTATAGGTGAAGGTATTTTTTTTTTTTACTTATTAAGCTACATCCGATTAAAAAAAAAAAAGTTGTTCCAATCTGAAAGAAAGAAATCTGTGGACAATTAGGATTAGCTCATTAGCATGAACGAATCCAAAGGAATTACGTGTAATTTGGACATACGTAGTAGTTAAATACTTGATACCTAATATTAAATAATTACTAAATGAAACCAAAATATCGAATAAATAACATAAATATTAGGATAAATTACAATTTGGTCCCATAGTTTAAAAAATTAATAATTTTAATCCTTTTACTCTATTATCAATTAATAATTATCATTAAAATTATTAATTATTAAAAGTGATTTTAAAAAATTAATATTAAAAATATTTTTTTTAATGATTGATAATTAACTATTCTTTTAATCTTAATTTTTTTTAATATTTTCTTCATCTAAAAAATATTTTTAATTTATTAATAATTTTAAATTAATTTAATAATTTTATTAATGATAAATTATTTGTTAATAATCAACTAGGCAATAAAAATTATAATTTTTTGAAGTTAAAAGGACCAAATATTAGAAGATTAGAATTATCAAATTTTAAAACTATGAAAACAAATTAAACCTAAATATTAAAAAAAGATTTGGAAACAGAAAGTAGTACTAGTAGTCCATCCAGTCTTATACATAAGTAAAATGAACTAATTTAACACTAATTAAGAAAGATAGTTGTATTGTTTAATTTGACTAATCTGAAATAAGAAATATATTTTTAAAAATAATATTAAATAAGATAAATGATTTAAATTTAAGTCTATCCTACAAAATTATTTGTTTTTAGATGAGTGAGGAAAGAGGAGGATTCGAAATTAAACGCAGTTGAACTCTCTGTATTGATACAATCGTGCAGCCGTGAGTACAGACCGTTTGATTTTCATCGCACGATTGATATTTTAAATAATCTTTTAAGGTAAATTAATTGATATAAAATTTAAACCCTAATCAGATGGTTAGAGTGAGAGTGAGTGGTTTCGCTTATGATTCGAAAATGGGCCAACGAGTTACAGGCTGTCACATTCAGTTTCCATAATAATCCCTCTCACTGTCAGCTAGCTAGGTAGTATATTAGTAATTCAATAGAAGTCCCTTCACATATTCATTCAAAATGGATCCTTGCCCCTTCCTGCGAATTCTCGTCGGAAACCTGGCCGTGAAATCTCAGGCATCAACAAATTCAAAGGCTTGCTCGACGTCGTTGTTCTCGGGCAAAGTGCATCCTCAAAGTTCCCCGTTCTTCTGTAAGATTGAAGTGAAAGGAGTGGAATCTCAATCTTCTCCTGTCCCTTTGATATCAGAGAGGGAGGCACATCCTCAGTCTCTGGCTGCCTCCTTCGATTTTTCAAAATCCCAAATCGTGAAGAAGCAACCCGAAATGATGAAGATCTGGGTGTACAAGGGACCGGCGAATCCATCGAACTGCGTGTTTACCTCGGGGGCAAAACTGATGGGCAAAATCTCAATACCACTGGATCTTACATCGGCGGAATCGAGGGCCTGCACCTTCCATAATGGGTGGGTGGGGCTTTCGAAAAAGCAGTTAGTGTTTCACTTAACAGTCCGCGCGGAGCCAGACCCGCGGTTCGTGTTCCGGTTCGACGGGGAACCGGAATGCAGCCCCCAGGTATTCCAAATAAAAGGGGAGGTTAAGCAACCTGTATTCACATGCAAGTTCAGTTTCAGGGATAGGGAGAAATCGAACCCAGAGTCAGAGTCTCACTTCCCTTCGCGAAAAGGATGGTCCATCACCGTACACGACTTGTCTGGGTCTCCGGTCGCGGTGGCCTCCATGGTCACGCCCTTCGTCCCATCCCCTGGCTCGCACCGGGTCAGCCGCTCCAACCCGGGAGCCTGGCTCATCATCCGCCCCGACGGAGATGGCACCTGGAAGCCCTGGGGCCGCCTCGAGGCCTGGCGCCAGCCCAACAACTCTAACGCCGTCGGCTGCCGCTTTCAAGTCCTCCCCGAAACCGCCGACCCCGTCATCCTCGCCGCCTCCACCATCAGCTCCCACCACGGCGGAAAATTCACCATCGATGTTACCTCCGGCGTTACTCCGGTCAACACCCCGAGTGGGAGTTGGGACCTCAGCTCCGGCTCCGGCTCCGGCTCCAGTTCGGATTTGGGCTTCGAACCGAATTTCTTTTATAAGGGGTTTGTGATGTCGGCGACCGTAGACGGTGAGGGAAAGTGCAGCAAACCCGAAGTGGAGGTTGGTGTGCAGCACGTGACATGCACGGAGGATGCTGCGGCTTTCGTTGCTCTTGCCGCTGCCTTAGATTTGAGTATCGACGCTTGCAAGTTGTTCTCTCAGAAACTCCGAAAGGAGTTGAGGCAGTAGATTTGGTTGGTTTTGCCCAGGAGAGGACTCAATTTTTTTTTGTACAGTTAGGAAATTATTTGGCAATTTCTTGCTTAGACCTAAAGTTTTGAATTCTTTTATTATTCTTTTTTTGATGAAGAGTTTGTACAATTCTATTTTTAATTTTAATTCATGTCTCGTGTGTTGGAATTAATATAAGATGTGAGATGAAGCTTGAGAATCCAATGTTTTGGTTAAATGAATGCATCTGAGGTTGCAATGTTTGATTTTTCATTTTATAAATTATAAACTTGACATGGATTGGCAGGAGCCACGGACGGACAATAAGTTTTATTATTTTCAACCTTCTCTCACCAACAAATATTATTTTGCTTAAACTCTCTTTCTATTTGACCATCAAAGAGAATTAATTGTTAAACTTATCTTCTAATCTTAATCTATCTATGTATACAAATACAACTACACAGGTGTTCGATTAACGAGATTCAATTTACTATTAGAGTGTTGGGCGTGGATTATTCTAAACGAAAAACAAAGGATATGTAATTTTATCATTTTGTAAAGGGAAGAAAAAACCATGTTTACCACAAACAGTCACTTTGTTATGCTTGGTCATGGGACTGCCCTCGAACAATAATGGTATCACAATGAGCAAAGCATCAGGCCAGGCTGTAGCCAGACAAATGCTTCTGTCCAAATTAAGCATAATAAAAATAAACAAAATCATTTTTTAATATTACCCATATTGCCTGAAATTTCTTTTGTCCTCCACTTATGTTCAATATAATGACAGATATCAAATTTACAGGGAGATCTGTATAATTATTTGTTTATTTAAATTTCGATCTGTATCAAATTTTGTTTATGCATTTACAAATGAATCTAAGTTTATGAGAAATAGTTTGTGTAACGTTTAGTTTCCAATTAAATATTTTACCGAAAGAAAAAATAATGTTTTTTTAAGGAAAAAAAAAAAAGTAGTGTTTAAGGCCTGTTTGACTTGCTTCTCACTTTTCTGATTTAAAAACTGTTTTTTAAATCAATTTTCACTTGGTTATCAATCATGTACACTAACAAATTTTAGAAATTATTCTAAAAGAAAGTGTTTTAAAAAGTAAAAAATATAAACAATTAAAAGATGTTTTCGTTTTCACTTATTAATGACAACATATGGACTAAAGTATTTGTTAGATTTGAGTTAGACTGTTAGTGTAATTTTGCCTTTGTGTAGCATTTAGGATTAACATACCATAAGAAGTCACAAGAAGGCGAACTGCAAGAAGGTCTGCAAGAGATCAGAGTTGAAATCTAACAGCTATTTTCATTTTTAGTGTAACTAAGAACTATTTTCATCCATCAAACATAATTTTTTCTTTTTTAGTTTTTAAAAATTAAAAACAGTTTTCAAAATAAAAATCAAACAGATCCTAAATGTTTGATGAGAAAATGAGAGGAACCATCTTCCGTATGCATGCAGAAGAGAATTAAAGAGAAGAAGAAAGGGGATATCACTCCTTATGTCAAGCTGAGCATAAGGCATTATTGTTGAAATAATTTCGTGTGAGATATTATCTATTTTAAGTGCTTGATGATCATTACGACTTTTATCTCCATCTTTCGGGCAATACCAGAATAATACCAAAGTTCTCACAATTATGAGGGAGCTTCATCTAAAATTCAACATCCCCTTCTTCCTCATACAAACTAAATCTTATGTACATCCTCTTAGATTACAAATCCAACTTAAGTGAATAACAAACATAATTTTTGTGGTTCCCTTTCATGACCTTCCTCCCTCCTATCATTTCAAGTGAAATGTAGCTTATTATCTAAAGTTGTCAAAACAATCTCACATCTGTGGACTAGTCTCAATCCCACTAAAAAATTGTCTCACTTCACATAACTCTAAGACTATGAGACTAATGTAAAGACAACCATAGATGAAAGGTGATCCCCCATATTCACAATTACAAACGAATATCCACTCTATATAATGGATAAATTAAAATTAATATTAAAATTAAAAATATTATATATACAATTGAGATTCTTTTTCTTTCAGCTATCCTATAACACCATATACCATACTATTATTATAATTATGATATCGTATACAAAAAATATTATTTATAATTTGTAAAATAAAAATAATATATAATACTTTGTTATTAATTAAAATAGTTTGGACTTTATTCCAATTAATTTTAATATTTTTGAGATTTAGTTTTTACGAAGTTATTAAATTTTTTTTGTTAATTTATATTATTTAATTATTAATCAAAATAATATAAACGAGTTAAATAATTTATATAGTGAACTAAGAAGACCATATAATAGATTGACTTGTTACATAAATCAAGTTAATTAATTTAAAAATTAAGTTAAAATATTAAAAATATAAGACTCACAAACCAGTTCTAACCTATTGGATCTTGTAGGTTTTCTTAATCGTGACCCGTATAGCCAGGAGTTGGCCAAACTGGTCATTTTGATAGTTGTATCATCGTCCCTTTAACTGTTGAAATCGACACTGGGCTCTGCGACTTGACCAAGCCGAAGTCGCAGATTTTGGGAGTGAAGTTGTGGTTTAGCAGAATGTTTATATTATTATGATTACAAAGCTCAATTCCAAATGTAACACGGTGCAGAAAGCAAAAATATGAAAGTACATGAAGCAAAGTCAGAGTTTTGACAAGAAATTACCATCCTTAGCCCAATATTTGTTTTGACAGAAGTCCTTAGCCCAATCTAGTCTAGAAAAAAATATTAATAGATTTCCTTATCATTATAATTTTAGGCACTAAATTGGTTATTCACACTTTCTTTAGTCTTCATGTTCATAATTCTTGTTTTCATGCTTTCTAAGAACTAAAACTCTTGGAATGATCTTAAGTTTCCATTTTAAATGAAAATTTGATATAAAAAGTTTCTCTTGAACATGAATCTTAAACCTCTATTTGTTATCAATATTCATTGAATATTTATTATCTTTTGAGTTATTGATGTTGTTTTTTTTTTTTTTTAAATGACCTGTGGGTCAACGTTTTTAATTGAAAATGAAGGTTAAAGAATAAAAATTAACAATAATTTAGTGACCAAGAAACAAATTAAATTAAACTCAATATAAAATTCATATTTGAAACTGAATGAAATTCAAGTCCAATACATTATAATTTTTTTTTATGGAAAAATGTTAATAATTTATATATTAATTTTTTGCTTAAATAAATTTTGGATTTCTATAAAATATTTATTTTTTACTTTGGATCCTTATAAAAGTTTTGTTATATTTTTAGTCTTTATAATGTTTTTTGTTTTGGATCTTTACTAATGACGTGATATAATTTCAACTGTTAGTTAAGTGATAATATGACATCATCTCAACATATATTAACGGTGGTTGAGATGATGTTACATCATCGGTAAAGACTAAAAATTGAAAAAAACATATATATCATAAAACCCAAAACATAATAAAATTTTGATAGAAATCTAAAGTAAAAAAAGAAAATATTTTATAGGGATTTAAAACTTATTTAAACTTTAATTTTTTTTTTATTAGTGAGTAAAAGTCGAATCTACGACCTCTCCATTTTATTTTTCTCCCCAATAATTTAACCCACCTTATAATTTATTCCAATAAACTATGGGTAGTAAATTATTTTCTTAGTGTGGTCTTTGTATCTTTATTTAATATTTAAAAAAATTAAAAAATACTGTATTGCTATTTTTGATATTCAACATCGAATTCATTTTATATTTTTCGTGTTTTATTGTTAATCATTACTGTTGTGAATTGATAATTGACTTTGAATCTTGTATTGCTATAGGTTCAAGGTTGACTGATTCCATATGCTTTTAGTTTATTTATGCTTATACACTTAAGACTAAGAGAACGTGTACTACTATAGGCCTAAGATTGATCAACTCTCTCTACTTTTAGTTCCTTCGTGCTTATGCAATTGAGATTGAGAGATTATGTATAGCTATAGGCCTAAGGTCGACCAACCCTCTTCATTCTTAACCTCTTTGTGGTGCTTATGCACTTGAGACTTAAAAACTATGTATTGCTATAGATATAAGATCGACTGACTCTCTCCACTCCTGGTCTTTTCATTCGCCAACCAACCAATTTGGAGACTTACTAACTTGTTAGATCTAGGCCGACCGATTCTCTCCATTCAATATCTTCATCTACTAACTAACCAACTTGGTGACTTCTTGACTCATTAGATTTATGTCAATTGAGTGTATAGTTGGATCTATGTCGAGTGTATTTATAATCTACATGTCATTGTAACTATTTGTTGATTCTTTATTAATTAAGATCCATTAGTAAAGGTTTATTTAATGACAACTGACACTTAAATGATAATCACTCTCAGGCTTAAAAAATATTCAATACCAATTAGAATTAAAACTATTTAAGCTAAGAATCCACACTTAATTTAAGAGAGGAAACTTTTTAATTATAATTTGACTGTTTTAATAATTTGCAAGAAAAAGATTAAGATACATAATCCCATCATCAATCAAATACTTTGAAGTAGGCATGGGAAGATAGATCTCCCTCTATTCCCCGCCCCCTTCATAAAGATTAGTTTGGGGAGAGAATATATATAAAGGATAAAAAGTATGAACCTAAACCTAAACGAAGTCACGTTCGGATTGGCGAGGCCCTGACCCTAACCATAGGGACATCTAGAACTCACGCATTAAAAGTCTAAAGTTACTTCTACCATTTTAATTTTAATAATAATAGTTGGTGGAGAGTGAGGAAAATGATAATAAACAATGGCGTAGAAGACGGGCACTGGCTGTGTTGTGACTCATTGCTAACTTATATCCAAACAATAAAAATATCTTTATTATCTGTTAGTGTTAGCTCGAGACTTTTTAGTCAAGTTTGACGGCTCAAGTACCGTCAATGTCACCATAGCATCTCAGTACTATACTATGATATCATCAGCAAATTAGTGGATTTCCTTCTTTTTCACCAATACAAGCAAGGCAAACGGCAAACCCCACCCCCTTCTGCATTGCATGCTTGTTTTTCTAGGGTGGCTATTATGCATAATTTTAAAATCCTTCTAGATTCAAAAATAAATAAATTAATAGTGCTATAACTCTTCCCATTACAAGTTACACATTATGTTACTTCTGTTTTGGATGCTAACATTGTTTAAACAAGGTTATTTAATGATAGGATAACAAGCAACTAAAATACAAAGTGTTCCAAGATAGATTTCAAACTAGGACAAATAAGTACATACATACAAGCTAGCAATGAAGCTTATCGAGGATCCATCTCGCTAATGGACATCTCATTCACAGACATTGGTATTGATTTTGTTATAGATTGATCAAATTGCAGCTCCTTTGGCATGTTTGGATCAGTTCCACTGTGGACGAAAAATGCAGGCCGTGTAGGAGTTGGTAGAGTAACAGTGTTACTGTCTAGCATAAGAACTATTGTTGCCATTGTAGGTCTGTTATCTGGATCTTCTTGGACACAGAGCAAACCGATATGAATGCTTCTCATAACTTCATTCTGATTATAGGATTCTCTTAATATGGGGTCCATCAGTTCCAAGGGTGTTGCATCCTTCCAAAGTTGCCAAGCCTGTATTTGTGGTCACTTTTCATTAATACAAGTGGATGGATCAATTAATTAATTAACTAATCCAAGTACTCTACTTACATAGCTCAATAGATCCTCAGCACCATCCGTTTGATAGAAAGAGCTATTCTTCTTGCCACTTAAAATCTCCATGAGGAGCACTCCAAAACTGTACACGTCGGACTTAACTGAGAACTCTCCATGCATTGCATACTCTGGAGCCATATAACCACTGTAGTGTATATAACATAGATTGAAGAACCATCAACACATAACAGTCGACATAGAAAACAAAACACGGAAATCTGGAGTAATGCAAATGATGTTAAAAATTAGTTTTGATGTGTTAGAATTTGAAAAAAGTGTTTCCACAAATACAGGTGCTCCATGGAAGATATGAAATCTGCACTTACTAAGTCCCTACTATTCTGCTGGTGTTTCCTTGAGTTTGATCCACTCCAAATATTCTTGCCATGCCAAAATCTGAGATTTTTGGATTCATATCTCCATCCAACAATATGTTACTAGCTTTAAGATCACGATGTATAATTCTGAGCCTAGAATCTTCATGAAGGTATTGAATGCCTCGAGCAATCCCTCCAATAATCTTGTAACGTCTCCCCCAATCCAATTCCCTTTGCTTTTCAGGATCTACAAATTGGACAAAATATTAAAGTCATGAGAAAAATCTAAAATAGTTTAGAAGAATCATTGCATCTATTGTTATGTATGTACTGAACAGGGGAAAAAGTGGAAGCAAAAGAAGAAAATAAAACAGAAATGAGAAAGATGGTCCAGGTCCTAGCCCTGGTCATACCAAAGAGAATATAGTCGAGACTTTTGTTGGGCACATATTCATAAACAAGTATCTTCTCTTGTCCTTGCAAGCAAAACCCGAGAAGCCTGACTAAATTTCTATGTTGAAGCTTGGCAACCACCTTCACTTCATTTTTAAATTCTTCTCCACCTTGTCCAGAGCTTTTCGAGAGTCTCTTGACAGCTACTTCTTGTCCACTCGGAAGAGTGCCCTGAATTTTTCAAATTAGATCGACCTTGATTAATAATTTCATTCTTGTTCTTGCATAGAAATAAAAAAGTAGCATATATACCTTGTAAACCTCACCAAATCCACCTTCCCCCAACTTGTTATCCGCAGAGAACTTGTTAGTGGCGGCTTCAATTGTGGTGAAATCGAATTGCAAGGACTCCACAGTGGTGATGTCATCAAAAGCAGCAGCTGAATGAAGCGGATAAGATAAGATAGATAAAATAATACAAAGAAAGAAATGAACAATATCAATATCGATGTTTACTTTTTCCTTCCTTGACAGAATCCTGCTTCTTTCTAGCTCTTCTACTCAAGAAACAAATACCGACTATAAATATAAGCACAGCGAGCGTGATTGGAACAACAATTGCAACAATGGTCCCAGGCGAGATGCCATCGCTACCAGCGGAAGTTGGAGGAGGAAGAAGTGTAGACGGTGGGGCGGGGGCGGGCGAGGAAGCAGTGACGTTGGTGTTGAGGCGATAGAAAGGGTAGAGTTCGTACCTGACATTACAGCTGGGATAGAGAACCCTTCCTCCCTGCTTACCCTGACAGCACCAAGGGAGGTCTCCTATCACACCACTCAAACACGTTCTGCAGTCTTCCCCTGAAAGATCGGGTGTG
Source organism: Amphicarpaea edgeworthii (assembly GCA_014843725.1). Classification (NCBI taxonomy): domain Eukaryota; kingdom Viridiplantae; phylum Streptophyta; class Magnoliopsida; order Fabales; family Fabaceae; genus Amphicarpaea; species Amphicarpaea edgeworthii. The sequence continues at coordinate 22,134,320 of CM026329.1, read as the reverse complement.
CACTGAGCCAAGCAGTATAGCGACTGAAAACCTGATATGTTGGCTTGCTTCACAGCGTATTTGCTCGATATGTTTGCAGCCTCGTCAGCGGTTCTGTTTATGGTTTGGAAAAGCAGCCGCATGAACCCTTCCTGGTTCGAGATGTTCGCGGTGTTCAGGAGCCCCACACGTGGCCGCGTGTCCACCGTCGAGAAAAACGAACGGTTCGAGTACCGTACCATGCATTCGTCGTACCATGTCACCGCTTGTTTAGCCAGAGAGCACTCCGACCGGAGACGCTGCGTTGCGTTCGCCACGCACTGTTGGCACAGCGTAGAGGGCACGTCACCCCTGCACATGAACAGCCCGGACACCCTGTCGTCAGACGAGGATGTTCCAACGGTGTTGTTGGAGAATTGGGCTGTGACGTTGGAAGATAGGGAACTCAGGAGGGTCCTCAGGTTGAGTTGGTAGACACTGTTGGCGGTGGTGTTGCCGCCTGAACAGTTATGGTACAGATACACTGGGGTGGAGCTCTGCTCCTGTGCTTTAAAAGGCTCCAAGCTCACAAACATCAACACCAACAACACCAGCTTCCACCAAAACATGGCCATCGATACGTTTTGCTTGCACTTTCCATTTCCATTTCTTGTCTTATTTAACATACTCTCGAGTCTCCTCCGCTGTAGTGGACACGTTGTAATACGGCTCTCATATTCATCAATTTATTATTTATGTAAACATTCTCATTCATTTTTCTTCTCTAAACAATAAAAATATTCTCATTTATCATCTTACCATATTTCTTTTAAAAAAAATAAAAGAAATAGTGTGAAAATAAGGATTTTTTTTTAATTGTACATTATGTTCTAAAAATTATTGAGGTCAATTAATAATACATGTCTCAAGTCAATAAAGCAAGTCAAGCTATTAATTGTCTAATGTTAGAAAGAAGAAAAGTCTAAAATTTTAAAATTGTTGTCTAAAATAAAGGAGCGATGACCCAAAGTCGCCGAGGATGCGTTAGGTGGGGCCTACTTCATACCGTAATCAAGAAGTAGATAGATTGAGGTTCTGTTAAAGTAGCGGACACATCAGAATTCACAACTGGCAAGTAGACCAAGTCTTGGCATAGATTATTACCCTCCGAATGTAATCATGATCTTAATGATAAGTACATGTCCATGTGAAGAAGCCAACACCCTTGCACTAATAATGTTGTGACAAGAAGTGGCAAATCATCGGGGTAGAATATCAGAAAATATCTTCTCATTCACCCAAGGATTGGTGGTTGTTGATGGATCGACACGAAGCACCCTACCCAAAGAAAGTGCTGGTTGTCTTGGTTGGGGAAGAACCATTGACTCACTTCCCAGGAGCACCACCACATTTGACATGCTTGGCCTGTGCTCTGGATTTTCTTGCACGCACAGCAGCCCAATGTGCATGCACCTTATAACTTCAGAGCCATGGCATGATTCCAATAGCATTGGATCCACAAAGTTCACTTCTTTTCCTTCATTCCACACTCGCCATGCCTGTCATATAGTTACAATCAACACAATTACATATATATTTTCCCACCACTGTGAATTACTTACTAACTAATTGGAATTAACAAAAGATAACATAAAATTACATATGCCAGCAGTGTCGGGGCAAGTTCGGTTAGGTAAAAGCCACTGTTTCTTTTCCCACTGATCATTTCAAGCAAGATAACACCAAAGCTGAAGACATCAGATTTCACAGAGAACAACCCTTCCATTGCATATTCTGGAGCCATATATCCACTGTTTTTGATCATCAACATCGTGTGTGGGTTCATATATAGTTCAGTTCATGGAAAATAATCTGGAATGTAAGACATATACAGAATAATAAAAGATAATTAATTGGCTTACTATGTTCCCACAACTCTTTTCGTGTTTGCTGCATTTTGATTCTCAGAAAATATCCTGGCCATACCAAAATCTGATATTTTGGCCGACAGTTCATGGTCTAACAACACATTATTTGGCTTTAAGTCCCTGTGAATGATTTTAAGGCGAGACTCCTCGTGAAGATAAAGTAGTCCTCTGGATATGCCACTCATAATGCCATGGTATGTCTTCCAATCAAGTTTTGAACGCTTTTCTGGATCTTTATTATCATAATAATAAAAAAATTAAGAGTCAATTGAATGGGGATATGTTGGAAGGCTTGTGAATTGATGATATGTAATTAGCAACATAACAAACCAAAGATAAATTGATCTAGGCTTTTGTTTGACATGAATTCATATATGAGCAGCTTTTCATCTCCCTCCAAGACACAGCCTAACAGCTTCACCAAATTCTTGTGTTGAAGTTTGGCAATCAATATGACCTCATTTTTCAATTCCTCCATGCCTTGCCAAGACTTTCTCGACAATCTTTTAACAGCTATTTCATTACCTTCTGGTAGAACACCCTAGAATGTAAAAAAATCAAACATGTAATGAGAGGACTTATTAACCATACCCAAGCCAAAAAGAGTTTGAGTGGATTATATATATAATAATAACCTTGTAGACTGCACCAAACCCTCCTTGTCCCAGTTTATTTGTATCAGAAAAGTCATCGGTAGCAGCCTTAATGGCAGCTAAAGTCATGAACAACAGTTCATCGGAACTAATCAAGTCACCTTCTTGTGTGACTGCTACACTCTTGGGGGTAGACAACTCTTGTAATAACGTTCTTTCACTTATTTCTCCATCTGTTTCATTTTGGAAGGCACAAAGAGAATTGAAGCTGACAGTACTTAAATTAATGGTTTTGCGATAGTTATAAATGACAACTGTAGAAGTTCACCTCTCTCTCTATCTTTCTTTCGTCTGAAGCAAGCAGTGCCCAACCCAATTAGAAATGTTAATACTAAAACTGATCCACATATCATCAACACAATCATCCAGGACTTCCATTTCCCTCCTTGTAAATTGAAAAAAACTTGTCAATATCTTTTTCATTGTATGGATGAAATCAAGATTATGTAACATGTATATCTTATTATACTATATACTAATTAATGATTTTTTTATACGACGTATGACACGATATGATATATCTAAATGTGTTGGAAATAAAAGACGAAACCATACTGAATATTAATATTGAAAAATGAAAACTCTCTTAATTTGACCAAGCAAAATCACATGACGTACAGTAAATATTTCCACCATTAAAATATGATTACAATATCTTTCTTCTGATGTGAGGGGATATCGGAATCTCACCTAATAGTAATATTTCTCAATTACAATCTACAAAAATTCTTACTATTACTGTTATTATATTAACTGCGATTTTCAGAAGTTCCCTTACTTATGGATCCAACGGTAGTGAATAATATAAACCCTTGTAACACTTGTATATTTGAATTGTGATCATGCTTAATTTGTTAATTATGAAGAAACTCTTAACAAAATATATGTGACATGATCAGTGATAACAACCATTGTTTTTAATAGAATATTTTTAAAAATGACCCTATACCAGATGTACGTGAATAAACAAGTGGGAAGGAATAGAACTAATCTAGCCAAAATAAATGAATGAGTTACCTGTGGAAGTAGGAGTAGGGTAAATCAAGCGATATGCAGATGAAGCATTGAAGAATAAGTGAGAGAATTGGAATCTGAGATTGCAAGTCCGATCAAGAATAATCCCAGCTTCCCGGTGGGAGCAGCATTGAGTAAGTTCTGTGAAGGCAGAAGTCAAACAAGCACTGCACTGTGACTCAGAAATGTCCCTCGTACATTGGACTAATCCATAGATGATGTTTCTCTTGTAGTCAATTTCCCCAGCAGCAAACATGTTATTTGCAGGATTGAAAGCAGCCTCGTTTGAGAGATTGGTCATTAAATATGTCAAGTATTCCCTAAACCGAATAGGATCGGAGACTTTCTTCTCCTCGTTATTCTGCTGCGGATACTTTCCGGTATAAGCCACGACCTGAAAGCTCTGAAAGGAGTAGCGTAGTTGGCAAAGGTTATACCATATCATTGCATTTTGACTCTTGCATCTATTCATTATATCTTGGCTTGCTTTCTCAATACATTCTTTGCAGACTGTGAAGTTGGAGATGTCCCCTCTGCAGAGTGATTGTCCATACACTTTGTCTGTCCCTTCTCCCACAGACGTGTCATAAAAACCTTCCTTTGAAGCGTTGTTGGAGGAAAGCAACCCCAGAACAAGCTTCAGGTTGTTATGGAATGAACTGTTGATGGTGTACAACGGAAACTCACTCGGACAATAAGTATCAATAGCCTCTGCTCCAGAAACAACAACAACAACAACAACAACGCCGTTATTCAGAGATATTGTAATTAATACTAATAGGCTGATGAACAAAATCACATCTTTCACCATGATCCCGCGCTAGCTACTGGAGCTACTGGGTCCTTAATTATATTAGTCCAACTCAAAACTGGTAAACGGTAGTACTATTATCAATTATAATTATATATTACATTTCATAAATTTATTAACTAATATTATATTTTAAAAAATATTTAGTGACGAATTAAGGAAAACAAATAAAATCACACAATTGAAAAAGTCTTTGATTTCGTTGAGCCTTAAAAAAACTCTAAGCTGATTGCGCCAACTGATTATTATTCAGTCAAAGTTTCTTAGCATTAGTATATTTCAAATATATATGATGACCTTAATTAATGACATCCTAGAGTTGAAGTTTAGAATCAGAACAACTCAACCAATTTTTATTTTTGTAACCTGACAAAGAAAGTAATATATAATTTGAAATCCGTGTCATAAGCGTGAAAGAATAGAAAACAGAATACCAATCAGATCGAGTTTAGCATAAAAGATTAGTCCCTCATGGAACAAATTTTAATTGACAAATGTATTGAAGAATGCTGATAAGAAAAATAGCATGATTATATCACATCATCATGATATCAATTAGTTATCTCTCCTTTTGTTGTATTTCGATCTATAAGCGTAATTAATTATGTATGTGGAGAAGTCTTATCTCTTATGCATAACTAAGTAACTGTATTTACATTATTCATATGAAAATACGAACATTTTTATTTACAATAAACACTAGGAGAGAGGTTTTAATTGCATTCACTGGGGCAGTATATCTGACACAGTTAAGAAATTGAGTGAGCATTCTTCGGAATCTGGGTCATTAGCATTGAATCTCCCAAGAGAGAAAGGTGGTGGTTCTGGTTGGCCTAGCGTTGCTGATTCGTTCTTCAACATCAAAACAACAGAAGAAATGGTTGGCCTATCATATGCATCTTCTTGAACACATAGCAGTCCAATATGCATGTATCTCAAAAACTCAACCTCAGGGCATGAATCGGATAACAAGGGATCAATTAATTCCAACCCTTTTCCTTCATTCCATAGATGCCATGCCTGCAAAGTGATTCATGAATTATTATCATGATGTTAAATTAAATAATCACACATTTTGTCACATACATATGATAGAAGGCTTGGAGTGTTTTTAGAGTGATAGAAACCCGCGTTACGTTTCCCTGTAATGATCTCAAGCAATAGTACACCAAACCCAAATACATCAGATTTTATAGAGTATAATCCCTCCATTGCATACTCTGGAGCCATATATCCACTGCAAATTGGAAAATAGAACATAGAACTACGGTTAAGCAAGTGAATAAAGGGGAAACGTTAAATGTTAATGCTAGGAACAATGTGCTTCTTAATTAGTCTTACTATGTGCCAACTATTGTAGCAGTGTTAGCTTCACCTTCACTTCCTGCAAATATCCTTGCCATTCCAAAGTCTGAGATCTTTGGATTCATGTCATGGTCCAGCAATACATTACTTGCTTTTAGGTCTCTATGAATTATTTTCAGTCGAGAATCTTCATGAAGATAAAGTATCCCCCTTGCTATTCCATTTATGATGTCCAGGCGTTTACTCCAACCCAGTCCTGCACGTTGGTTTGGATCTATATATCCATATTCCAAATTGTAAAATGAATGTTACAATCAAGTGAATCAGCCTATTGTTGAAATGTAACTGGAGTGAAAGAATATACGTACCAAAGAGTACAACATCAAGACTGCCATTGGGTAAAAACTCGTATACCAGAAGCTTCTCTTCTCCATCTACACAAAATCCAAGAAGCTTTACAAGATTTTTGTGTTGAAGTTGCATTATCAGAAGAACCTCGTTTATGAATTCCTCCGACCCTTGCTCAGAGCAAGTTGAGAGCCTCTTGATTGCGACTTCTTGTCCATCACTAAGTTTCCCCTAACAAAACATAAAAAAAATCTGTCTGAACTTTCCTATGATAAATATTCAGGCAAGAAAACTTGAATTCTATTTACCTTGTAAACAGGACCAAAACCACCTTGTCCAAGCTTATTCAAATCTGAAAAATTATTGGTAGCCACTCGTAGAGATCCAAGATTGATTTGATGATTGTCTATTCCATTATTACCTAGAGACAAGAACAAAATGAGTTAGGAGCACAAACCTAAAGTAACATATCTTCTTATAACAACTTACTCTGCCGTTTTCTTTTATTCCTGACAAGGTACAGTCCGAAAATGAAAAATACTATCACCAAGCCTACCACAACTATAATTCCTGTAATCATCCATATTTTGCTTGAATTATCTGCATAACCAATCAATCCAATTAAGCATCGAAAGACTGTGGTTAATAATATGTTTAAGACCATTTGTGAAAAGTAGAGAGTGACTTGAATTGCTTACTTTTGCCTTGTTTCTGTCCAATTGAAGTATCCGTGGGTCCTTTTGAACCATGATAAAAGGCATAAAATTCATACCTTAAGTAACAGCTACGGCTCAGAACTCTACCCCCAATGGAGGCATAGCAGCAACCTGGTATATCTCCAATGGCACTTTGAAGGCACCTACTACAGTCACTGGTAGTTAAATCACTGGTGCACTGTACTAAGGCATATATTGTTTCATCTTCAAAGGGGACTTGTTCAGTAGCATACATGTTTGCCGAAACACCAAAAAATGCTGCTACCTGAGTAAGATTACTTAATGTCTGATTCACAGCAGACTCGAATTTCTCTGGCTCTGAAATATTCTGTTTGTTATCTAAGCCAATGTTCCCAGTGACATTCAACCTACCAATGAAATTGATATTGGAATAACGTAATTGACACAACTCCTCCCATAACACTGCTTCTGTAGCTTGAGGACAGAGTTTGAGAATGTCCTCTGTTGCTGTGGTGATGCATTTGTTGCAAGATTCATTTGTAATATAGTGGAGGCACATGTAGAGGCCATAAACTCTATCCGGGGCAATCCCATTAGAAGAAGAAGAAGTATTATTGAATTTGGAGATTGAAGTATTAGAGGAAAAAGAGGAAAGGAGGTTCATTAGATTGTTCTCAAAGGAACTGCCGTTTGCATAACTGCTGCTTGTGGAACAAATATAATATGGAGGATCGGCAAATACAACGTCTGAAAATAATAAAGCAAGAGTGCAAAGAAAGAGCAATTCAATGGGTTTTGAAACCATTAGAGAATGATTCATTTTGTTTGTTTTCCTTCTGATTCGCAGATGTTGTGAGGCTATTTCAATATTTGTTCTTTAACAATTTCCCAGAAGCTGCTTAATCCAAATTCCAAACTCATGATCAGAATTCAGAGCCAGCCAAATAAATAACTAGTTATGTTATGTTTGAATATTGTAGAATCACGTAAGCTAGGAGGAAATAAAGGTACCTGAGTTTGAAATAAGAGTAAACTGTATCCAAGTTGACAAAATGAAAACTGAAGATTTGTTTTTCTTGAATCAATGTGTTAGATAATGACGGTTATACAAAACAAATACTACCATTTAATGGTAAGAGATGTCATTTGCTATTGGTTGGTTTCAGAAGCAGGATAGGAGGACACTACAGAGAGACTAAACTATACAATGAACAAGAATTTTATCTTTTATGATTAATACTCAACTTTATTTAATAATCATTATTATATATAACAAAATATTTGTAAAATTAATATTATAAGTTTTGGTAGAATAGTTTTATCATAATATTTTTATTTCACAAAATATTTTTGCATTGAATATTTTTTCTTGGGTTGAAACAGCAAAGCCGTATGGGCCAAAAAAAGACAATGGCAGTGGCCCATTGAATCCCGACCGAACGTATTATATATTTATATGACGATGACGATGACGATGACGAACCCTTCCTTGACTATGGCTGTAAGGAGGGTACTTGCCTTTGCTTCTTCTTCTTCAGCCCCTTTTCTCAATCTCAATCAAAATGCAAACTTACGCTATAGTATCCCTTCTCCTCGTCATCTTTCCGCATTATCAGGTGAATCATCATCATCATTCCTTACATTTCTCAATCTTTTACTAAAGTAATTTTGCGGTTGACTTGTGTTTCAAGATTAGAGGATGGTAAATTTCACAAGTGGCATAATGGAGGTGCCACTTTCCATGAGTCAGCTTCCATTGACTCCACAGCACTTTTAGAGCTTGGCGTTGTAGTTCATTCAGACTCTATTGTTGGTCCAAATGTTCGTATAGGCTCTGGAACTATTGTTGGTCCTTCTGTTACAATTGCTCATTCAACAAACATAGGGTACACTTTCCTAATTTCATAACTCAAATTCGAAGGATGTTCTGTCTAGTTATGTCTGTGGCCAAATTATTTGTATTCTCCTACTCATGTGATTTTGATACTACTCTACTTTTTTCCAGGTATAATGTCTCACTTAGTAATTGCTGTATAGGTGATTCATGTGTAATCTACAATGGAGTCTGCATTGGCCAAGATGGTATAGTTGGATTTTTAAGCCTGCTTGTTTTATATAGTCAAGTACACTTTAAGAAATAGCAAGAGTCCTAGTACGCAACTTACTAATTACTAAACAGTTATAATATCTGTCGTTCAGAGATGTTTAACGTTTTGCACTGGATGATGCTCTTACTGAATAGCTGATACATGCATATTTAAATAACCTAATTTAACACTGGACATGTCTTTTGTAAGAACAACTTTTGTCTAATAGTATTGCCGTATATGACATGTAGGATTTGGATTTTACGTCGATGGTGACAGTAATATGATAAAGAAGCCTCAGGTTGGTGTATGTCTTATTGTTAATGGATTTTAAACTCTGTATGTTGACTGGTGCTTTTCATTAACTAGATTATTCCATATTTAGCATTCACCTTCATTAAGTTGTACTAGACATAATAAAAATGCTTTTCTTGCTTAAATCTGTCAGATGTTGAATGTAATAATAGGGAACAATGTGGAAATTGGTGCTAATACCTGCATTGACAGAGGCAGGTTAGTGGTTTAATGGTTTTATCATTTTATTTTTAGCTGAATCATGTGTTAAAAATAAAATGCATTCTAGTTTGATTTTCACTTGCTTTATTTCTAATTTACTCACTCTTTGTTTATGCAGCTGGCGAGATACAGTTATTGGGGACAATTCAAAAATAGACAATTTAGTTCAGGTTAACATTTAACCTTTTCATAATTATTAATTAAAAGAAAAAAAAAAATCTGTTCGTTCTTTTTCTGATTGGTTCTGCAGATTGGCCATAATGTAGTAATTGGGAAGAATTGTTTGCTTTGTGGACAAGTTGGGATTGCAGGTTCAGCAACGTATGTTACCTTCATTCATTTTTCTCTTGCATGGTGAATTTTGGTTTTGATGTATCTGGTTCGGTTCATTTGCATTTGAACAAAATTTCTAGATGAGGCTTTTGAATTTCTCCTGAGTTACAACTTTGGTACTCTGGTGTGTTCAGCATAGGAGATTATGTGACTATGGGAGGAAGAGTAGCAGTGCGAGATCATGTATCCATCATATCAAAGGTATGTATTTGTTTCGGGATCTTACAAGTTAGCCTCTGATAGCCCTAGTGCATTGAGGATGGCTAGTGATTAGTAATTAGTGAATGGATAAGTGGCCTTCAGGTGGTTGTTCTGAGACCAATACTATTCTCAATCAACTAGATAGGTTTCGGAAAGCAGTACATAGTAAAAAAAGTCTTGAAAGACAATGGGAATACATACAATACAAGTTGGTTAATCTGATGTTTTATATCCCTTCATATATATCTGGTCTCTAATCTGAGTAGTGTGGCGAGGGGCATAAGTTGCAACTTCATGGTGTCAGTACAACCTGGAATTCTTTGCTTTCTGGACTAAATATTGATCAATCAACACTACTTGACTACTATATATTTAGTTGCTTCTGTACTGAAATATTGATCAATCAACACTACTGTTTTTATCTGATTACACAGCTTTTGCAGGTTCGGCTAGCTGCAGCAAGTTGTGTAACCAAGGACATCAAAGAGCCTGGGGACTATGGTGGCTTTCCAGCTGTAATGATTTAGCAAGCTCTATTTAAGTTGACATTATGACATGCATATTTCCTGTTGGGTGTACTTATAAATTACCTCATTTGCTGCTGTGAAGGTTTCAATTCACCAATGGCGGAGACAAGTTGCCAGTAGATGTCAGACTTCGGTGAGAGAATCCTTAAAGTCAGCAAAATTTATTTTTAGTGGAGTCTGAATACCTGCCTCACGAAGAACTTTTGGTGCAGTAATTTCTGGTAGATTGTTGTCAGTAGAGAACTGTAAGCAATTAACACCAAAAACTTGAATACTGAAATCAATTTGTATTGAGCACAGTTTTTTCAGAGCTAAATTTTTGTTTCATTAAACACACCATTACATGAATACATATTACAAGAGATTTAAAAATGCACAAATACTGAATTCTTTGTTCTCTATCTGATATACTACACATACTACGTTCTAGAGTAAATCTTGTATATGGAAGAATTTTTCTTAAACCAAGTGGTCTACCTATATTTTAGTTCTCACATTCATAGGACCCATCAGATCCCAAACCAGGGGTGGAAGCAAGGATATGTTCCATGTAGAGTGGTGGAAGCAAAAGAATCTTTCTAGTTGTGGTAGGGAAAGTAAAGGGACGGGTAGGAAAAAAAACCAATGAAGGAGACTAGGTCAGTGGCGTATTTTGGATCTTCCTAGTTTGTTGGAATTACGGGTAAGTGGGTATTTTTTCTTCTTACGTGAGAGCTTCCCACCAGAATCAATTGGCAGAATACCTTTGAGGTGTAATCCGTGAAACTTGCTCTTAATTCCCCATGTCTTGTATCGATATCTTGTGATCAAAGAAACTTTTAACTCTGCGGTTGCATTTGAGATGGCATTTGCGAGAGGTTTGAATGGTCGAGGTTTGGCATTAACAGTATTAGATACATCTCGGGTGTTGCCAGTTTTTTGATGGAATGGGCTTATAGTTGTCCCACCAACCTCATCATCTTGCTCCCCATATAAGAAACTTAATATGGTGTCTTCATAGTAAATGGTTGAGTCCTTGCTTGGGTTTTCAATTTCAAGGTTGTAAAAGATGGTTGCATTGCCGTTGGAGGGCTGTTCTATGGAGATGAAGAGAATGGAGTAGGAGGGGGTCTTGGGTCGTAAGGACAGCCATAGGCACAGAACAATAAGGCCTAAGAGGCCTATAACTTGCAAGAGCCATATGTAGAAACTCTTGCCTTCACACATCCTTGACAAAAATATTTGTTATTTGAGATTGAGAGAGCATGTAGTTAAAGGATGATAAAGTATCATCAATGTGGGAAGAATATATGCATTACTTAAGGATGGCCAATACGCTATGCTACATTGCACTTGCAGGCCTCAGCATTGGATTTTGAAGGGACGATTAATGTGTCCAAACGAAACACTAGTTTAGGCCTTAGTGTCAGCATCTGGACTTTTAACATAAAGGCCCTATTCAATACAAGTCTGGGCATCTGTGTGAGCCCATGTTTAGTGTCTTGCATTCATACGCATCAATTACAATTACAATTAAATTTTATTAATTTACATTTTTAAAACTATACGTTATAAATAAAATGGGTTAGGAATTTTGCTTAATTCACATGCGTATTAGTTATAACTTTTGTTGCGACTATTAGAATAATTACTAGTCTCCGATGATTGATTAAATCAAATTGCAATGAGTGGAACGTGGCTTGATTTCCATCGCACTAGTCATTAGCCAAGACGACACAAAGGAAATATTCACGGAGAAGTATTATTATTGGATTAAAAATGCAGTAAAAATGAAATGCATCAATGACTTGTAGTTGTATCTTATGTCACCTTCTGTAATACTTTTAGACAATGAAGTTTTCTTCTACACACGACTTTGTATACTGTATACATATGAAAAAAATATTTAAAAGATATTTTTATTCATTTATAATTATTATAAATAATATTTTAGTATAATATGTACATTTTTCATTAAGATTGTTATAAATTGTCAATTTACTGAGGTTGGTTTAGTTATCAATAGAAAAGAAAATGAAATAGAAATCGTGGATTCGGATTCTTTCATTAAAAAAAAATTAATAATTAATATTTGTTCATAAAAAATAAATATATTTAAGTCTGGAAAAATATTTTATTAATTTTTATAACAATTATGTTAAGAGTCATATTAAAAATGAACTTATCAAGTGATAATAAATAAACTTCTACGACACTAATACATTTCTATTAAACTTAAAATTTATACTTTGTGGTACTGAATTTTGGATTTGAATCTTATACACGAAAATACATGTTTGCAAAAGTGAGACCCAAGGTTATCAATTAAATATTTTGGTGAAGATTAATTACTAATAAAATTAATAGATATTTTATATTAATATTATTATGATCCAAAAAAAATTTATAAAAATAAAGATAGTACATTAATTTGATAAGAGTAAATTGATTTATAATAAATAGAGTAGAAATTTGTTTTGTTATTATCTGAACTTGTAAAATATTAGTGCATTGCGTTTATTTTTAAAAAATCATATATAGTCCAATTAATAGAAAAGTACTTTTAATTTTTTAAATAATTATAGAAATTTATGATACATGACAATTAATTATAATAATAAAAAAAACCTTTATACGAAGGTGGATATATTATTTATTCATAAGAAATTACAAAGTTGAATAATTTGATGGCAGTCTAAAAACAGAAAACTAATCCAATAGCATGGTTCTCTTCATTCACTCTATAATTCATAGTCTCTCTCTCTCTCTCTCCCTCTGACACTCTTTCTTTCCACCTATTTCTTCGTTCCTTTGTTCCTTTCTCCATCCCAAGAAAAACAACCATTCTAAGCACACAGACCAGTTACAAGTCACTTTGTTATCTCTACCCATTTATATATTATTATCTTCCATCGCGGAAGATAAAAGCATCGAATCAAGACCTAGCATTAGACTCTGTAAGTGGGCTTTCATTTTCCTAAGAAATCATGTAATTGAGGTCAAGAGGCTTCACGGGGCTATGTTCTAATTGGTGTTTGTTTATATATTCAATCAGGTATATCCTGTACTGTGTCCTTCTCCTTCTCTTAGGAAGTGATTGAGATGGCGGAAATCCCGAAGTTGGTAATAATACGAGTATTTTGGTTCTCGCTTTAATTAATCTTATTTATTTATTTATGAATTGATTGTAACAGTTCCATTTGGTGTGTTTGCAGGATTTGTCATCATCATGTTGTATTGAGAATGGAGAGGGTTTGGATTCGTTGGAAGAGAAGAGGCAGAAAATATTAGTTTCGAATCACATAAACGCATTTCAATACACAGCCGAGAAACCCGATAGCTTTGTGATTGATATGGATGCCTTCTCTGCCACCAATACAAATTCGAGAATTACGGTAACTCTTTATTTTTTGTTCAACTTTGACTTACAAACAAAACAGGGGATGTTCTGCTTCTTGTTCGAATTTATTTAAAGCCATGATGAAGGTTACTACTTACTAGTGCATTTTTTGAATGCTAGCTAGCCTTCATAATAATAAATTATGGCATTAAACTTTTGCGGCCATTGGATCAAATGTCTCTCTCAAGCATTATTTAGCCTTTAGCTATAATTTTGAACTCACTAATGATATGTTTAAATTTGGGTAGGCTATTTATTTTAACCGTTTTAACTTTACTGTGCCCTATGCTTTGATCAAAAAGGGATAGGGGTACAATAATTTTTTTTTTTTAGTCACAAGGATGCTCCTTCCGTGGAAATGGATCCCTGCATTTTGAAACTGCACCTTGTGTTGTGCAGTTATTATCCTAGGTCTTGTAATTTTTTAGTTGTGTTTTCTTTTATTTTTCTAAGGGTCTTGCTAATACGTGTTTGGTTAGATTTTTTTTTTTATGAAAAATAATGTTGAAAAGTATTGAAAATTACGATAAAAGTGTATTCATAATATGTTTTAATAAAAAAAAATCACTTTTAAACATTCAACTGGAATCCTAGGATACTAGTATTAGTTACCTTTTAAAAAAAAAAAAAAAACAGATGATTTCTAAGAATCCAAAAGTTAAAATATTTTATTAGAAAATAAAAACATTAATTATATGTTTTTATTTAAGAAATATTTTTTTTAACAGAACACATGATTTTTAAATAAATTCCTTAGTATTTTTTTTTTTACTTTTAACAAAGTCTGTATTAAAGACAAAATCTTGTAAATATTAATTAAATAAGAATTACAAAAAGCATTTTCTTCTCTCTCATTCTGTCCCATATCAAATGAGTGGAAAATATGTGAGTCCCACTTAAAATACATCCCCCACTAATTTTCTTTTTAACACGTAATATGCATATGGAATGAACTATCTCTCAAAGATGTCTCCTTCGATGATTCTTTTAGCTTTAAATGATTGTTTTACTTTAAATTTTAATATATTGTTATTATTATTTAAACCCACAAAAAAAGTTGCAGAGGAGTCTTTCCAGGAAGTTGAATAACAATGCTACACTTTATGACAAGGATACTGTTCCTGCCATATGCTCGCCAAAAGGTACCCTTGCAAAAACCACTATTCCGTTTATCTTATTATTTTATTCCAATATAAATATAGTATGATAATCAGAATTATTATTATTTTTTGTCCTTTTTATTAATCTCATAAACGTACGTAGACTGAACGATTCCACTACTTTGGATTTGTTTTTATTTCCTTTTGGTATCTTTGGTCGAGGAGAATTTTAATATAATTATCTACACGTTTGTTTGTTTCCATTATCTGGCACTTTATGGGACGTGGCTCATTAGTATGAAATATGAATTTATTATACATATTAAAATGGCTCCTCCATACCCTTAGTATATATATGTACATAATAATAACAATAATTCATTACCAACCTGTACCCATGTCAGGACAAGATGGATGTCCCCTGATAGTTAGGTCTCACCTTGCTGGATTAAGATGTGTGTTATTAATATAATTGTCATTATCTTCATCACAGATCAACTATAAGTAGGTTTTGTGACCACACTATGATAAGAGTGTAAATTAAGATTTATAAATTATAATTAAGGATAGTGCAATGTAAGTAATTGTTTGGGCTGGTCACTGGTGGTTGAAGATTAGTTAGGAGGATTTGATTCTCAGAATGGCTATTAATTTCAAGGGTGAATGTAATGGGACCATTGAAATAGGGCTAAGGGTCAAGCCTAGCTAGAAGGGGAATTGGTTAGGGTTAGGGCTTAGGGGGGAATGCAGTTAGGTACAAGTACAATATTAGAAATTAGAATGGTATGTTATGTTTGTAGTTTTGGGTGGGGCACACCACACCACACCACAAGAATTGGCATTATCTGACGTTTGAACAACCTTGCGGTTGAGGGTATAGGTACTCTTGTTGGGGCTTTGACGCCCGAAAAGCCAGCGGGGCCCACGTCCACAAACCCACACATCCATCATCAGATTACTATGACAGCCAACAACAACATCGTAAGTGGCAATGCTAGTATAACACGGAGAAATAGTTTCAGACGACCTTCTTCATGGGTGATTGATCCTAAAAGAGTTCTCATCTTTTTTGCCACCTTGTAAGCATTTCATTTATTTATCGTCATTTCCCCTGATGTACGTTATTAAACTGTGCGCATGCATGCTTCATGCAGGTCAAGCATGGGAACAATGTTGCTAATATACTTCACCCTGACAATCAGTAAGCAATGAACACGGGTGTGATTAATTCGAAGAAGTGAGCCGCAGCCCGCAGGATCGAGTAGCACAAGAGAGACAA
The DNA here is from genome assembly GCA_014843725.1 of Amphicarpaea edgeworthii. Classification (NCBI taxonomy): domain Eukaryota; kingdom Viridiplantae; phylum Streptophyta; class Magnoliopsida; order Fabales; family Fabaceae; genus Amphicarpaea; species Amphicarpaea edgeworthii. Next base: position 22,118,204 of record CM026329.1, on the reverse strand, counting down.
AGAGGAAGACATTGCCGCCCTCTAGTTTCTTAGTACGGATGGATCATAAACTCACCCTTTACTATTTCTGATTCTGCCTTGCTCATAGTGTTATGTGCATATGTGATAATGTGATATGTGAGTTTTCATTACCACAACACGAGATCGATCGAGGTGAAAATATATTGCAGTCCAAGAGTGCTTAATTTTTCCTCCAGGGACAAAGAATGTTTATTTATTTCTCTGGATCTAAGTTAATATGATAAATGATGAATGCCACTGGCAGGTACAGATCAAGTTTCATCTTGAGGTGCTGAGCAAAGGTACCCTAATCCACAACTCCATTAGGCGAAGCAACTCAGCATGCATGCTGGTGAACCTTTGATATATATGTTATGCATGTATTTCAGTCAGTTATTTGACAACTAAATTGGACATGTATATATTAATAAAATTGATGAGCATAACTGCATATTCATGTGTAGAAATAGAAAATGATAAATATAATATGTAATGTGATGAAAAAAGATAAAAGTGAGTTGTAAAAAAATGAGATGTATGTTTAGCATTGGTTGTATAAGTCAAGCACAAAGGCCCATTAGGATAGTTAAGGTTGACCTCCAAGGCGGAGGAGCTTATTTTGTTGGGCTCACCTATTGTTAACTTGTTGGCCTACTTATAAGATGCTGTCGTTGAGTGAACCGTGTCTTTTTTTATTATTATTTATAAGATCACAGAGAATTGCTTCCTGCACCTCTATTCGGGTTGGGCTATTTTTAGAATACAGCCATCACAACCGAATTCTAGGAAGATGGACAAGTTATATATCTTTTAAAATTTGACTTGAACCAATATCAGTTGCTCATTTCGACCAAAGACGTACAATGTGGGATCGAGAGAGAAAAATAAACAAGAGCTATTTATATTTCAAAAATAAAATAAAGCAAAATTACGTAACAACCTTTTAGTATATGTTAAACTGTCTATGTATACCTTCTTTTTCAAATGATTTTTTTTTCTTTATCTTATTTATTTTGTTTCGTTTGATGATTTATATTTTAAAAAATTTATTTTTATCTTTTATGTTTTATAAAATATTTAAAATAGTTATTATGTCAATTTATATTTTTACATTGCAAAATTTGTTTATGATGTAATGATTTTATGCATCATAATGAGATTGAATTTTGTAAATGAAAACTCACGTTATATTAATATCTATAAATATAAAATTATCTATATTAATACATAAATAACTATATATGGATGATGGGAGTATAATATGAAAGACTATTTTAAAAATTTTTAAGGATGTTAGAGATAATTTTTTTAAAAGATAAATAATTAAATTGAAAAAGCAAAAATAAAATAAAGAAAAAAAGTAAAATTTAAGATAAATGATGTCATAGAATAATAATATTATTCCATTAATGGGAATGGTTTCCTTTCTAGTAATAAATAGAAATTGTGGTAAATATATTTTACAGGTTGTAGCTTAACAGCGTCACACATGGTGCCATACCGATCGATCAAACGTACAGTACTACCCCTCATTCTTTCTACTTCTCTAGATCGATCTTGACAATCACAACAAACACATATATATGAAGTTAATTAATTAATTAAATATTCCTTCAATTGATGCATGTGTGAGAAACCTTGGTAGGCCTATTTTGGAACCCAAGTTCTGAACATCATCCCGAACTTGTTGTCTATACTCCCTAAAGCTAAATTTCCTGTAAACAGAGGGCTCTCTGCAACTCTCTATCACTGTCTCATTTGAAGGGCAGAAGAAATACGCCATCGAGAACCTTTCTACTTTCGGGTTCGTCATAACACGATGCTCAACACTCTTGTACACCCCATTGCTCCATGCCTATATATATACCAATTAATAATTCTAACTAGCTAGCTAGAGGAGAACAAATTAAATTAATAATTAGTTAATTAATTTACCTGGAATAAGTCACCAATGTTGATTATAAGAGCATCAGGGTTTGGTTTAACTGCGATCCATTTGCTGTCTTTGACCAGTTGCAAACCTCCGACCTGATCTTGATATAATATGGTGAGAAAGTCACTGTCAGTATGTGGCATGAGACCGTGAATCCCAAAAGCAATGGGGCATGGAGGATAACGGTTCAGGCGAAGATAGCATGTGTTAGGCAAACAATTCTCCTTAAAGAACTTTGACTTGTCACCCATTAATATTTTCTCGCCCAGGATGTCGGCTAATGTTTCTGCAAGCCTCGAAACTGTTGTAGCAAACTGCTCAATTGTCCAACTGCATGCAAACATATACTATATAATTAATTTTATTTTTTTCTTTATGGAGTATTGCTTTAATTGGTACAGTCTGGCATTCCTGTAGAATTTTCGGCTCAGCAGCAGATTTGCAACATTCACGTGTAGGTCAGGGGAACCCTAAAAATGGCAAGCCATGTGCATCTATATATATACCAAAACTATTGTGTGAACAAATTCGATCGAGGAAGAAAGCAATGTCTGCCTTATGTGTGTGAAAGAGTAAGTAAAGTCAACACATGACATGACGGAGCTGAACACTGGTGCCAGAAGAAGTTGACAAAACATGTGTGAAAGCAGAAAGATCGCTCTCTTTCAACTCGATCAGGTATGAACAAATTCTTCTTTTTAGCTATAGTCTATATATAGGTGACACTTCCCAGTTTAAGATGGGTCAATGCCAAATTAAAGTTTAAACATTCTTATGAGAAATTATTTTAATTATGATTCACGAGATCACCGTCTATTCGCGACTCTGACTATTATTTAAGGTAACCAACTTTTTTAAATTACACAAGAAAAAAATAATATGTCATGTGAATCTCAAAACCATTCATTACAAATTTGTTGCTAATTAACTTAAACATTAAAAAAACATGTTTATTCACCTCGGTATAAAAATCATATATATTCACTTTATTTGAGAACAAATTAAACAGTAGCAAATTACATTTACTATCATGAAAGAATTTTGGACAATACTACATTGGTGTCAAGAATTAAAATAAATATAAGTGAACAAATTAAAACAGTAAGATTAATATACGTACCTAAGAGTGTTTGATCCAGTGGATCCTCCAAGTATATCGGTTAAAGGAATATGAAAGGCTTCAGACCAAGATAACTGTGTAATGGATGTGGCAGAGGGTGTTCCCCAACGGTAGCTACCGGCGGAGAAGTTAAAGAAATTGTTCTCTTTGGTCTTAATTTGAAAGGGCTGCTTGAACACCTTCTCTTGCTCACACCTCAGGCTGCTGAAAATATGAGTGGAAATACCATGCTTGACAACCTGGAAGAAACCCCAGTCCTGTGAAGCCCTAGCTATCTGTGACTTGCACTCTTCCCTCACAGACTCATCACTATCTTCTAAAAGGCTCAGATCGATCACTGGAAGCTCGCATTCCTCAGCTAATTCCTCTTCTTCATTATTGTTTTTGCTGCAGTACTTGTCAAATAAGACCTTGTATGCCTCCTCAAAGGGTGGCTCTGAAATTGACTCCATTAATCTTCTGATTCAAATCAAGGGGATATGACATTAAGTAAACGACACATTTCTTTTCTTTCGCCTTTCGAGACAAAGGTCATTTACATGTCCTTTTCTTCATTTTCTTTACTATTATATTTTCTTTCACTGCTAAATTCGTCATAAAATAATTAATATCCATTCATACCAAACTTAAGAAGTAGATTTATATATATATTTCCAAATCTTAAAAAAAAAAAAAGTATAAACTCCCAAAAACTTATTTTTAACAAATTTGAAAAAAAAAATCCTTGAATAACATGGTGGTCCAAGCCATATTTTCTGATTTGCATGGTCCAATTTCCACAAGACGATCGACTACAAAGAAACAAAATATATAATATGTGTGTGCTGGCCATATCTAGGAATAAAAATATTTGCGTCTCCAGCTATGGAAACGTTACAAAGAAACTTGGACAAGGCACGGTGACAACTAACAACTAACAACAAACCTGTCATTTCATGAAGAGTCTGGATTCGGGTTTTCCCATAACATGTTAAATTTGTGGCTACCTTTAAATATTTTATCGCTCACTCCGCTTGGGTTTGTTCATGTAGTAGTAGTGGACCACTATTTTATTCACATTGCCAATGCCCAAAATTTTATTAATGTGATGATGATCATAATTAAAATTAAGTGGCAGATTGTTAATTGGTCAAAAGAATATAACTTTTTTGCAAATCAAGTAAGAAAATATATTGCGCGCGGGTTCTGCAGACAAGATTTAAGCAGTATATGATACCAAAGTTGCAATGGTAATGATAATATAAAGCAAGCATCAGCTTAATTATGATGAATTCCTTATGTAAAGGTGGTAGAAGGGTTTTACTTTTACATGCATGACGTCTGTATGTTAAAGGTGACTGAAAAATAAACTTCAGTTGTTGGCATATAATGAATTAAATAGCACACTAATATGTTAGACGATAAATTAAACACGTGAACCATAGAATAGAAACTAATTAAATTAATTTGGGGAGATCAGAACGGTCTTATTTCAGAGGAAATAGACCTGCTCTGCTTCTAGTCTTGACAACTTGGCTTCATATCACTTAGCGTCGACTATGGAAAGCGCATCCTTAAAAATTTGAGAGTAGAAATTTAATTTCAATTAATTAACGTGAAAATTAAGTGACTGACTAATAAATACCATACATACATGTGCAAGAAGAGCATATATATAATTACTTACAGTTACAGAAGAAGATCGAAATCGCAAATATGAACAATGAAGTTCCAGTTGAGTGTGTAAGAAAGAAAGAAAGTGATATGGCAAGATTGGCGCACTAGCTGATAATTTATAGGCAACAAGACTATATATCAATTATTGTCAAAATTAATATGTCGAGGACACTTCGATGATTGAAATTAAGCTTATGCTGAAGAGAAGACCACGCGGCGCATGGTGGTATCAGAGAAAATATATCCCTCTCTTTTTATTTTTTACCTTTTAAAGTATACCAGAATGTACCTTCGAACTTACTTCATTTGAAGATTACACCAAAGTTCAAGAAATAATTTTTACGGGTGGGAAAGGGAAACTGTCCCCTGCCCCCACCCAATCCCCTTCCTATCTCTAAACGGAATGAAATAGGTTGACTTGAATATATATATATATATTAACTCGTTCTCTATTTAGTGGTAAGTTAATTTGCATGTCGATCGAAAGCCAAAAACAAAAAACATAAGCAAGTTAATTTAATGAATAATAATAATAATAATAATAAAGAAAAAAATTAAAAACATGAACGTACAAATATCATTTAAACATTTTCAATAAAACCTATATTACATCACTAACATTTAAGAGTACAATAAAACTCATATGTTATTACTGCTTATTAGATGGGATTTGATGTGGTTATTTAGACAGTATCAGATTATAGTTAATTAATCTTTTATTTTATCTTATTTTCCTTATAATTGTAACAAAGGGCATTTTGTTTTTCAATCTCTATCAATATAATCTTTATTTATAAAAAAAAAATAAAAATAATTAAGAGTACATTATCACTAACCAAATAGTAGTCTACCCTTCATAAAGCCCAATTAAATAAAGAAAATATTAGTTCAAACCATAATTTTAATGTGTTAAATCACTTGTATTTATATTAAAAAAAAAAAAAAGGATTTCCCGGCCGACTGACCCACCCTAGCTAATTAGTCTTTCTTGGCATGTCAAAACAAATTGGTAGATTAAAGACCACAACTCACCCCATCAAAATAAATTGATTGACCGGGATGGTCTAACTTATTTTGTAACCTTTATCAATTTAGTGATATAACCAAAACATGCACTGGGCTCTGGGCATGAGATTTCTTCTTCTTCCGTTGAAATCCTCAATCAAAATTAATTTGTTAGTATACATTAACAATATGGCACATCTTATTAATATATAATTCTATCAGTACAGAAATAAATATATACTATCACTATAAGAAAAAAAAAAAAAACAGCAACTGTTTTGCAAACCGATAAACTTTTGGTAGCTTAATTACAATTTATAACCACATAGTAACTGCTTTAGCCTTTAATTACCAATCGATAAACACAGTTACAGAAAAAGTCATTCGCTAGAGAAGTTAAATGACAATTTTTATAAGTCAAGATTGTTGACTAACTAACTATTTTTTTTGCAATTCAATCTTTCTTTTTGTGCTAGTATTTTCATTTAACGAAATCAATCTAGCAACAATCGCTAAAATGCACCCCTATTACTGTGTGTTTTTTTAAACGACAGAGACACCAACAATTAGCAATTGATATGTAGTGATTGATTCCTAAACCCCAGCATTAATTGAACTTCCACATTACCTTTTATAGCAACCTAACCAGTGAACATTTTTTATGTTTCATAATAAGAAGTAGAGAATTTATTTATAGATAGATAAAGAAATACATATGTATAAGAATCATTTTAAAATGAAAATGTGAAGAGAGGAAATCTAAATTACATAATTATATAACCACATGAAGATGTGTTTATGAATTTGTTTGAAAATGATGCCACTTGTCAATTCCCTAATCATGAATTGTCTATGTTTGATGTAACGCGCGCGTGAAGAAGTAGGTTTTATTATAAAAAAAAAAATAGAAATAGAAAGTGAAACGAAGCGAGTGAATTGATAGAATAGGAAGATGTGAGTTGGAATGGAAAGCACAGTGGGACCTAACCAATAACCATGCATATTTTAAGCCTTATCGAAATAAAAAAATATCCATCAATGATCAATGTCGGCTCAAATATCTACGGTCACATGCATATGCACGTCAACATTTCATTCCACTTGCCCAACATCATCCATGGCTCAAACTACTGCTTCTCCCTTCACCTTCATTGACATTTTTATTAATATTTTTTGAAAATATATACCAGACCTTTCCATTTATCAGAAACATGGCTGCAAATGGTCGGTATAAATAGTTTCTTTTTAAACATATATAATTTCCTACTAATAATGAGATGAGAAATGTAGTTATTTCTTGGCTGCTGGGGTCAGGGAATCTAACAGGTGGTAGTAAATCAACACTACAAAGCCACACATATGTAATCATTATTGGGACTCGGTTGATATAATAATTAATAACTAGCTACCCTAATATATACATTCAAATGAAATGACTAGTTCCTGTTTTGTATTGTCATGATCATGCTGAATCTAATGGTGCTGTACGTGGTAGTGATGATCATCGAAAACGCAAGTGGTTCTATCATCTATTGTCATAAAATAAAGACCTTCTTCGAGACTATATATATATATATACGTACCGACATGTGTATTTGGCCCTGCCAATTTATTAATACGGACAAATAATATAAAACATGTGATGCCCATCACACACGCAACATACACTTATGGGATATATATATATATATATATATATATGGAAATTGTACATGTTATCCTATTCCTACCCATCGACCTGCAAGTAAATCACGTTCTTCAAACTTGGTCGAAGGAAGACATGCATGTTTTGGATAAAGGGAAGAGACATTAGATTCGTCTGGTTGGAAAGAATAAAAAAATATATGATGAAATAACTTGCAAGGAGTTCAAAATAACAAGATCAATTGCCGCAAAAGGTTAATTATCATGTAAATCGTGATTGTAGTGTAGTAGTAGTACTGTGTAACTTTAGAGTGATTGGACTTGTACGTCGTCCATTACGAATAGTGGAACATGACGGTTTGGCGGTGACGTTGGTGAGTATTGATCCGCGGCACCTCATCATTGCGAGGTCCTAAATAATAATGATTTCAGTTTCCAAATTTAATATCATCAATGACAATGTCGTCCTATCCTATCATTGAGCTATTATGCTATTTTTCCATGTGCATTGTTGGTGCTCCTCCCCTTTCTCTCAATTTGCTTCTTGCCGCTGCTAATGCTAAATCTTTTTCTTATTCTTCTAGTGATTTAAGGGAAAAAGTTCTGCCCTACATTAATTCATTCATCCGACTTTGTATGTACTAGTCGGCAATGATTATCCCCTGTCACTATGGAGATTGACCATGGGACATGAGGCCCCGCCCCGTTTGTTTCATGAATGGTGATTTTTGGTCTTGTCAATTTTAATTATTTAATTATTAAAAATAAATTGATTATTTTATATCAGAATAACATTTTTCAATATGTAATAAACAGGTCCATTATTATTTATAATTTAAAATAAATCATATTTAATTTATTCTATATTTTTTAATATAAAAATAAGGTTTAGAATAGTAATGGTTCTAGAAATATGAGCACTATTTGGAGAGAAAGATAAAAGAGATAATTGAGGCAAGAAGAAAATGAACTTGTCCTCGGAATAATTGCTTCCTGCAGATCATAAGAAACTTAAACTGCCTCAAATACCCTCTGCTTACATCCTCCTCAGTCCTCACACAAGACAGGAGCAAGGTCGATGAAACTGATTGTCGTTGAAAATCTAGGGTTCACACTCCCTCCCCCAATTTGAAAGAAAAAAGGGTGCGGAAATTAATTATCCAGAACAATCCAGCTCACCTCTAATGGCCCAAGTCCAAGTGGTGCATGGGCTTCTCGTTCATCTCACGCTCACGCCCACGCCCACGCCCAACAACTCAAAATCAACCTGCCAGTTAAAATTGACTTTTTTTTTTTTTTTTTAATAATAGTTTATATATAATTTTTCTAAAATATGTGGGAAGACACGTGCAACACATGCGACATAAAATATCTCATTAAATAAAATTCAAAGTTAAAATTGATGTAGTTAGCCTTGTAGCCTCTAGAATACTTAATTTACTGTCAATTTCCTAACCACGTTAGGTAACATGGATTTTTTTGATGAAAAGGTAACATGGATTTAATTAGCAAACTGACATGATGCTTGAAAATTATTTTTCTTTTTATACTGTCGACTATATGTGTGGTATTAAAACAAATAATCCAATAATAAAAAAACTGATTGTACGTTACAAAAAGACACAAGACCCTAATAAAAAAAAAAAAGTTGAATACTCAGTGTCTCCATTATTGAAATGATAAAAAAAAAAAATTAATAATAACCAAAGCACGGTGTAAAACTCTGTAAAATGCAAGTGTTTTTTTTTTTTCTTTACAGAAAAATACAAAAGTATTCGAGATGAGATATACACTAAATGTTGGTTACACAAGAAGAGACAGTAAATACTTAATACGGAAATTTTGACCATCACAGTGACATGTGAGATAACATATTTTTTTTTATTATACATAATGTTTAGTAATTATATAGAAAGTTAAATACATTACGTACACAAAGATAGTATGTTTTATTATTATATATGCTTGTGTATAAATTGTTCAAAGGAAAAATGTTTATATTTATATGGTTTAATGTTACTTTTGTTTTATTAAGTTACATATTTTTTATTTTTTGCTATATAATATTTTAAAAGTTTTATTTTAATATTTTAAATTATGTTTTAGTTATATTTTCATATATAATGTTTTAATTACAAACATAAACAAAAATAAATCAATAATTTTAAAATATACTAAAATATGATTAAAATATAATTTAAAGTGTCAATGTATAATTAAAACATCGTTTAAAGTATTAAAATAAAAATTTTAAAATATTATTTAACTAAATATATAACTTAAATATAGAAATGAAACTTTTAAAATATTATATAATAAAATATAAAAAATATGAACTTAATGACTAACCTTAAGACTATTTATATATAGATTATATAATATAAATTTGTATATATTTTTTGGCTGAAGATGGATATAATATCAATATAGTGCAATAGTAAAACAATGATTGCACGTTAGAAAAGACACAAGACACTCTAATAAAAAAAAAAAAATGCAAATTGTAAGTATAAAAATTATAAAATTAATTAATTAAAAACAGTATAAAACTACTTTGCATGAGATGGGACAGATAGAAAATAATATAAAAAATAATAAAGTATTAGTTTAATGTTATACCATACACGAGTTATTACACGTACGGTTGATAAGTGTTGAAATTGCGTTTTAAAAACACAAAAACTTCAACTTTGTGCAATCGATCACGATTAATGCTTTTCGAAAAGAACTTATGACAATTCTGCTTATTGGATATGCAAACACTTAAACAAACATACTAGTTTTGATAATTGTAAACTTATAGTTTGTAATTTTGTTTTATATATTATTCAACACAAACTCGGTAGTTCATAATTTAGTTAGGGCTTCCGGATTATTTATTGATTTTCATAATTATCATCCTATTCCTAATTGTATTGTTAATCAATTTTCGAATGAAATAATATGAGTTAGTTCCTATAAAAAAATATTTTTTCTTGATTTTATTAATTTTATAAAATGTAATAATTGTAGTATAACTCCAAAGAAATGATTGATGAGTAATAAGATACAGGATCTCAGATTTAACACATTGTAGGTTTAAGTTTTTATTTATCTCTTGAGAAGAAGGTAAATATAAATATATTTGTATTTTTTTAATTAAATCCAGTAAGTTTTCCTTGAGGCGCTAACTGGCCTCTCGTCTAAAATATTTAATTTAATCAATACCAGAAGGATAACTACATCGAGTAGTCTTTTATTAGCTTTTAATTTTTTATATTATGACAATGATAATTAAAGAAGACGAAGGTGGAGGTACAATGAACATGTCGATAATTAAGGTGCAATTAAATATAGCCGTCTAAACAATAATGTCTTCTACTTTATAATATAATAATAAATTAAACCATTTGTTCTAATCATGACTCATGCAAATGTAGAAAAATGAAATATATACACGTGGTGACTCCATTTGCCATACTTTTTTATATATATATATAAAAAAAAACAATAATTGTAAGGCGGAAAGTGTATCTGCACACAGGGCATAAATACTGGCCTAAGCCAAATTTTATAGAAAATAAATAGTGAAATATAATTGTTAATTTCATCTTTTAATATTTTTTTAATTTTGAAAATAAATTTAGACTATCAATATCTCAATATTCATCCTATTTTAAATTTTTTTAAAAAATTAATATAATATTTTTCGGATCATCTTCATATAATTATAATTAATGTCATCATTAAATGTTATAATTTTTAAAAAAAATCTTTATCTATCCAATTAAAATTAATGTTAAGTCCTTTCCATTTTCACGATAAAATCATAAATATATCATTAATATTTAAGATTTATTAAAAAAAAAATTAATACTTAGAATACTAATAATTTCTTAAATAGTAGGTGTAAGATAATTGCCTTATTTTCTTTACACTCCACATGACCCTGAGTGCCCATGCCATTGTTTGGAGCTTAATTATTATAAATTATGAAGGAGTACATAAAAAGTTGGTAGTGTCATTTAATTAATTGAAAACATGAATGAAATTGGTTGAATCCTTGGGTTAGAGTCATCAAGTAGTATTATTGAATGGAGTGTGTTGTGGAATCCAGTAAGTAAAAAGAAAAACGTGAAAATAGCGAGAGGTGATTATTGACTCTTTAACAGAGACAATGGAAAACAAATATTAAATATATCTTATCCTCCTTGAAGGCCTATCCATATAAGGACAATATATATTAACACAAACAGGAACGTGTTTATATAAATATTGGCCTTCAAATTTTATAAAATAAATAGTGAAATATAAATTTTAAAATTTTAAATTAATCTTTAACTTTTTAGTAGCAAAATCATTTTTTAATGTTTTATAATTTAATAATTTTAATATTTCACTTTCAATAGATAAAATAATTAATTCATTCAATCTATCTTGTAATACTATTAACGTTAGATAAGATTTAAGTAATTTTTATTTTAAAAAAACTTATGACAACCGTTATTAATAATATTCTATAAAAAATACATGTATTTGAAAAAGATTCTAATTTTTTTTTATATAATTTAATATTTTTATTGGTGTGTTAACTTTATCTTTTAATATTTTTTTCAATATTTTTAATTTTAAAAATAAATTTAGACCATCAATATATCAATGTTCATTTCATCTTAAATTCTTTTTAAAATTAATATAATATTTTTTTATCATCTTCGTATAATTATAATTAATGTCATCTTTAAATGTTATAATTTAAAAAAAAAAAATTCTTTTATCTACCTAATTAAAATTAATGTTAAATCTTTTCATTTTTCCAATCAAATCATAAATATATCATTAATATTTAGGATTTGTTTAAAAAAAGTAAACATAGGATTTGTTTAAAAAAAGTAAGCATATGACAGTTGCTTTATTTGCTTTACGCTTCACACGGCCTGAACACAAGTCAGGAGGAAGTATGGCTATCCAAGAATCTCTGTTATACGACAGGCCTAGAAAATCCGTTTCGAAAACTATCTGTTTAATATTTTCTATAGTTGCTGTGATAAGCTCATCAGCCTTTCTGGGTTCATATCTCATAAAATCTTCCACCCAACATCTCTGTGATCATGCACTTGATAGGACAACGTGCTTAGCACATGTCTCCGAAGTGGTCTTGACCACCACAAAAGACCACAAATTCAACTTGCTACAGTCATTCCTAATGAAACACACCTCAGACATTGAGAGAGCAATGAAAACGGCCACTTCTATCAAACTTAGGATCAACAGTCCCAAAGAGGAAGCAGCTTTGCAGGATTGTGTGGAGCTGATGGACTTATCCATGAGCAGAGTTTGGGACTCAATGGTGACTCTAACAAAAGAAACCATTGAGTCTGAACAAGATGCACACACGTGGCTAAGTAGCGTGCTCACTAACCATGCAACTTGCTTGGATGGGTTAGGAGTTAGAGGGGACAGGTCGTGCCCTGATGAAGGCTGAAGTGGAGGACTTGATGTCAAGAGCAAGAACATCTCTAGCCATGTTTGTTGCTGTTGCTGTCTTGCCTGATCCAAAGGTTGATGGAGGGAAGTTTCCCTCTTGGGTCAACAGCAGGGACCGGAGGCTCTTGGAGTCTACAGTTAGGGACATCAAGGCTAATGTTGTGGTAGCTAAAGATGGAAGTGGTAAGTTTAAGACTGTGGCTGAGGCTGTGGCATCTGCACCTGACAACGGTAAGACAAGGTACGTTATTTATGTTAAAAAAGGAACATATAAAGAGAATGTTGAAATTGGTAAGAAGAAGGCCAACGTCATGCTCCTCGGGGATGGTATGGATGCAACTGTAATCACTGGCAACTTGAATTTCGTCGGACGGAACTACAACATTTAAGACAGCCACTGTTGGTAATATAATATGGATCAATCTAATTAATATTAATAGTCTAATTAATATCAATAGTCTAATTAATATATATATGCAGCGGCTGTGGGAGATGGATTTATAGGTCAAGACATATGGTTCCAAAACACAGCGGGCCCAGAGAAGCACCAAGCAGTGGCTCTTCGCGTAGGCGCCGACCAATCCGTCATAAAACCGGCTGCCGCATTGATGCCTTCCAAGACACTCTATGCCCACTCCAACAGGCAGTTCTACCGAGACTCCTTTATAACTGGCACCGTTGACTTCATATTTGGAAATGCAGCTGTTGTGTTCCAAAAGTGCAACCTGGTGGCACGAAAGCCCATGAGTAAACAGAACAACATGGTGACGGCCCAAGGACGAGAAGATCCAAACCAGAACACAGGAACTTCAATTCAACAATGTAACCTAACTCCGAGTTCGGATCTAAAGCCTGTGGTGGGTTCTTTCAAAACATATCTGGGCCGCCCATGGAAGAAGTACTCAAGAACGGTTGTGATGCAGTCAACATTGGAGAGTCACATTGACCCAACAGGATGGGCAGAGTGGGATGCACAGAGTAAAGATTTTTGCAAACGCTGTATTATGGTGAGTACATGAATAGCGGGCCATGGCGCTGGTACCAGCAAGAGAGTCAATTGGCCTGGTTACCATATCATCAAAACTGCCGCAGAGGCCACCAAGTTCACAGTAACAGAGCTCATCCAAGGCAATGTTTGGTTGAAGAACACCGGTGTCAACTTCATTGAAGGCCTCTAACTCCTCCTGCTTTCTACTTTCTAGAGGAAATAAAATACAAAATCTTAATTTGCTATCATGCTTGTAACGCTACATATATGTCAAATAAACTTGTTTGTCGTCACTGCGAAATTGTTTTACTAATATGTATCGGGTATGAATGTTTTTGGATATATTTATCTGCCATTTTTTTAGGCTGAGAAGTCACCGGAGAGTGTTTCTACTTTCTACTCAGTAGACGCTGCGATGATTACTGAGCCAAGAGACTAACCAAATTAACGCCATTACATAATATACAGATCTCTTTAAGAATTAACACTGTTTGGCAAACCCTCCTATTTTTCTATTCTCAAAAGACACCCTTTAATCTCACATTTTCAATAACTAGTAACTTCAAGTCTCTCATGCCATGGAAGCTTTTTCCTATGTTTTTGTCTAACATCAAAATTGATTCCATTGATGTTTCGTCTTCCAAATGAGTGTCATCTTTTTATGATTTGTGAGTTCTCTGCCTCTATCTCTCTCTCAAATGAGTTATGTTGTAGGAATTTTTAAATGACAAGAGGGGTGATCTAGTGAGAAAAAAACAGTGCCTATAGAAAGGCCTATGTGATGCCATCTGCAGCTTCAGCATGCAACGTTTTGGGCCAAAAAATTGAACTTTTCGTACAATATTGCAGTAAAAAGTAGATCCCTAACAAATAGTTCGGTTTGTTACTATTGGGCTTTAAATATTTGTTGCCATCAGCAGATTTAGTATTATTTTGGGCCAAAATTTGCACTTCTCTCGTGACAAAATTGGCTCTGCAGTAGGAAATCCCCTTGTCAAACCCAAGAAAAACTACTAGGAAGTCTTTTTTAACAAGACCCTTTTTAGTTTTCAGACCAAAAAATAAAAACCTTTACCAATTATATTAAAATAATATAAATCCGGTTTATCACTAACAAAAAAATTAATAACTATATCCACGTGCAGAGGGATATTATTATTTGAAAAAAAATAAAATGAAACCTAACCCGAATAACACTCAACTACTTTTTAAAACATAAAAGAAATTTGGACATCTGATAAGAATTATGGATAAGAATGACAGTACATCAATTTGTTGTTAGAATTTGAGCAATGAAATAAAAAGTTATTGTTTTGTATTCTTGAAAATTCTTAATATTTTTCATATGTTCTTAAAATTCTTATTTAAATTTCTGTTGGACCACTCTCCATTTCATGACATGAGTATATATATCTTTTTCAGAACTTGTATTGTAACTTAGGGGCATAACCCCCTTTAGTGTTGCCAAAATTTCTCCATCTAGTGTATAAGGAAAGAATATTGCATAGTTTACTAGGAGTGAGAGCAAAAATAGAGATTTGAAATGCTTGTTAGTTAGTCGTTGCCTCCTCCAAATCCATCGCACCATGTGACTAATTCTTCACCCATATTTCGATTTTCCATCCACCTCACTCCCTTCTTCTCCTACACTTCCCAATCACAACACAGCAAAGTAATGAAGGAAGCAGCTCAGCCTCTCTCTTTCAATATAGGGCTAAAGGCATGCAATTACAAACAACAAAAGGACATGTCGTATCTATCAATATCATTAGTGTTACTATTTTTGATTTCATGGGAATTCATGAAAATGAAGGTCAAGGTCCTGAGGCATTGCCACCAGCAGCAGAAACTTGTAACGGGGTTTTCATTTCCTATGACTTTCTGAGTCGAAGGAAAGAGTTCCCTCACGTGAAGAATGCCACGGCACAATCATGGGCCTTCAATTCCCACCGCATCAGTTCTCAACACAGGGAAAGACGTGGTTAAAGCGTGGAGGTTGTTCATAGATTTTCAACATGATGAGATTCTAATCTCTTGCAGTGGAGGTAATCTAATAGATGGAACTGACTTCCCTGCTTTGGTAGGAAATGGCACTACCTTTGTTGGATCTTCAGTGCCAGATTTGGATAGCTCAATCAACACAGCTCAAGATTTATCCCAAATTTCAGCCATCATCCAGCTTATTGGCACCCAGTTTGGAGTCAAGCCTCCTACTTTTCCTATGCCTAAAACCATCAAGTTGGTCAACGATGGTTACAGGTGCCCCCACCAACTATCCGTAGTGAGTAGTAGTCCTCTTCATCTACTACCTTTATTTTTGGTTTCAAACTATCATCTCATTATTCATGGTTCCTGAATCTAACAAATATTACTTGTTTGTTTGAGTTGTAAAATAATGATGTTAATTGACCACATGCAGAGAGTTCCATGTATGCGTGTTGTGAAAAAGACCCAAAATTCAACGCTATACTACGGAAGACAAAATTTTACACGCCAAAAAAGGATCTTACCACATCCTATGACGTGAATCATGTTTGAGAACAATTATATGGTTGAGGTGAGCATGGAGAATAATCACCTTTTGGGACGGCTGGATCATTGGAACTTGACTTGGGAGTGGACAAGAGGGGAATTTATATACAGTATGAAAGGTGCTTTCACACGTGAGATAGACTACTCAGGTTGCATCTCTGGTGATTCTGGTAAGTATTACAAGGACATGGATTTCTCTAAAGTAGCTAACTGTCAAAAGAATCCAATAGTCAGTGACTTGCCTCCAGAGAAATATGATGACCCTGAAATTGGAAAGGTACCTTACTGTTGCAAAAACGGAACTCTTTTACCTATCCATGGATCAAGCAAATCCAAGTCTGCTTTCCAAATGCAAGTGTTCAAAGTTCCACCTGATTTAAACAAAACCGCAATTTACCCTCCAGAGAAATGGAAAATTATGGGCATTCTAAACCCGGATTACAAATGTGGGCCACCTATTAGAGTAGAACCTAGACGATCTCCAGACCCTAGGGACTTGAAGCAACGGTTATTGCCATTTCAAGTTGGCAAATTGTATTGCAATATTAGTAAGCCAGCCAAGAGGAGCACTCCTTAGCTGTGTTTCTTTCTCTGCTTATTACAATGAGTCCGTAGTACCTTGCAACACATGTGCCTGTGGTTGTGACGACAATACAAATACAAGAAAATGTAATCCCAATTCACCAGCAATGCTTCTCCTCCAGAAGCTCTTTCTTGTACCTTTGATAATAGGACAAAAAGACTATTGCTTGGGCTAAACTAAAGCATTTTAAGGTCCCAACAAGATTACCATGTGCTGACAACTGTGGAGTTAGCATCAACTGGCATGTAGTTTCTGACTTCAAAGGTGGGTGGAGTGCCAGGATCACTCTCTTCAATTGGAAGCATACCAATTTTGAGAATTGGTTCACTGCACTTCAAGAAGGCTTCTCTTGGTTACGAAAAAGTATATTCTTTTAATGGAACATTCCTTCCAAAGCTCAACCACACTATATTCTTGCAAGGACTACAAGGATCAAACTTCTTGATAGCTTTAGACAATGGAACAAACCCAAAGGTGCCTGGAAAACAACAATCTGTTGTTTCCTTTACTAAGAAGTACACACCAAGCATCAGAATTGCTAAAGGAGATGGCTTCCCTTCCAAGGTCTTTTTTTTTAATGGCGAAGAGTGTTCTATTCCCTACCCGATTCCTGTCGGAAGTGGAAATTACCACATCATGTAGATTTAGTTAACCAACTATTAGCTTTAGTGTTAGCTGTTACAATACTCAAATATTGTTTTAAGATGTTAATGTTAAGAACACTTTCATTAGACATGTTTATGTATCATCTAGCTTTGTGTTTACTTTTAATCTCTCTCTCATCTTATGTGTTGCAACTCCTACTGTAAAAATAAAAAAGAAAATAAAAATTAAATGAAAAAAAAGTAGAAATGGAAACCTTGCAACAGCTAAAACAAAAAATTGAACACTAAAACCAAAAGGTAAAGTTGGACTTTTTTGTCTCTAATAAAACTATTTCTAAACAGTAAATAAAAATATATTATTGAACATATAGTTTAAATATATAAGATTATAGAAATTTTCTCACGGCCTCATCATAAATTGTTATGTATATATAATAAATTTGTTTTAAAAAAGTGTATTTGTATTATATTTGATACTAATAAATAATGAAATGTTCCATATGATATTGAGTGTTGATGTATATCTATCTATCCAGTCTCGTCCCGCCATAAATGCTTATACACCCCTCTGCAATAACTCCATGCTGCCAAACCCTCTCCACTTCCTAACCCTGTATTTATTCTTCTTCTTCTTCATTTTCTACCACCTGCCCGTCGTTTCTCTGGCTTTGTTTTCTCTGATTACCCATATTCAACATGTATTAGTTCATATATTAATTCTCAACGCACGCATACCACGTTCCCCTTGCTATGCTTACTTTATTTTATTTAGAGTGACCTTGACTCTTGCAGTTGCAGCAGCGACACAAGGGAGATGCAGCTTTGCGAGTCGGTGTTCGCCAATTTTATTTTACAGAGGGAAAGTAGCGCGAAGTTTATTCATTGCATTTGCATGCACTCATCTTCCTTCTTAATCCAACAGGTTATCACTTCCTTATTTTCTTTTCTTCCTAATAATTACAACAGATACTCCTAAGCATTTTCTTTATTCGAGTTCGGGACAAAAATCATTTCTTCTTTTTCCTCTTTTATTTCTAGCTAATTCAAATGTATAACATTAAATACTCTTTCTATCTAATATTTATTGTCCCTTAATGATATCCAACCCGTCAAAAATGCTTTCTCTAGAATACCTTAGGTTTTTTTTTTTTTTTTTTAAATCTACTTGCTCAATTAATAAATAATTCTAACTCATACATCTTGGTAGTATTAAATATTTAAATGACTTCATAATTTCAATACATTAAATATTTACTTTTTTATTTAATACTGGTATTCGTGTTTGATTTGAATTTTATTTTTTACTGATACAAAAAAATCAGACTCAATCTGATATATTTTTATATTAATTTTTTTAAAATTAATTTGCAAAAATAGAATAATTTTTTTAAAAGAAGTATTAATAATAAAGGTGGTTTTGAATTTTTTTTATTAATTTAAGACAAAAACATAATGACTAGTATATCAATGATAGAGTCTTATAATTAATAAGAACGAAGACGGTAATAAATGCTATGTTCTTAATTAAAAAAAAATTATTACTTTCATTATTTTTTTTTTTTTTTGTAGAGACCACATCTTCAACAACTTTTATTTTTGTTTCATTTTGATTGTTTTTTTAATAATTTAATTATTTTTTCATTCCAACTTTAACGGAAAAAATGTGCCACAGCCCAAACAACAAACAAAAGAAAATGGAAGAATGCGATACAATCTCAACAATCATTTAACATATTTTATAAAATAACTTTTCTAGTACGTTATCATGAACATTAATTTTAGATAAATTATTGTAAAGGAAATTCTCACCAATGTCGTTTTAAAACAGGAGTAAAAGTTTTATCGAGAATGAGAGAATTTATTATATCAAAATACAAAAACATTTAATATTTACTTCTATAAAAAAAAAAAAAAACATTTGGAAAACATTGAATTAGAATATGTGTTTGATATTTCTTAAGAAATGTAGGGTAATGGCTAACAAGACGCATAATTTATTATTTGTTAATACTCATATTATTGAATAAAAATATCTAACGGATTTTTAATTATTATACATTTAAAAAATGTATAGAAAGTAAATATAAAAGAATTAAGTTGCTCTATTTAATATTTAATTAAAAAGGATTAAATACTTACCTTACGTAGTTATGAAGATTTAATATTGCAGTAAAAAAAAAAAAAAGATATAATATTATGGAAGTTGTTTTAAATATATCTTAAGGACAGAAACACTAGTAGTAGTTGTTGTTGTCGTCCTCCTCCCACATTTTTGCGTGTTAAATGTTATTGAATTCCTGGTTTGGCAGAGAAGAGAAGAATGTTTCACACAAACATGTTTGATTCTCATTCTCACCCTCACTTGGGAAAGGACGCCGGTAGAGATGATGAGTACGAGACCAAATCTATCACTGACACCATGGACGACGAGCGATGATCAAGATCCCCAACCCGCGACCCAAAAAGAAGGGTTACCGTCGCCACACACAGCGCCAAATTGAAGAAATGGAAGCGTAATACTAATCACTTAATTACTTTATATATTCATTCATTCACATTTGTTCCATTACATTATATGTTTGCTAGCTAATTCCTTAAGTTATATATTATATATCAGCTTCTTCAAGCAGTGTCCTCACCCAGATGACAAGCAAAGAAAAGAGGCTGAGCCGTGAGCTCAAGTAGAGGCCTTTGCCAAGTCAAGTTTTTGGTTCAAAACAAGCGAACCCAGATGAAGGTACGTAACTCTCAACTAGTATATATACGTAACTCTCAACTAATTAATTAACTAACATGCATGCTTCCTTCTGGCCACATATATACACAGACTCAACATGAACGACATGAGAATGCTATTTTGAAGGCAGAGAATGAAAAAGCTTCTGCGCTGAGAACAACAGGTACAAGGGGAGGCCCTAACCAATGCTACATGCCCCAACTGTGGAGGCCCCTGCTGCCCTAAGAAAAATGTCCTTCGATGGGCAACACTTGAGGATTGAGGAATGCTCGCCTAAAGAGAGAGAGGTACGTCACCTTGTTTCTTATTTCTTAATATATATATATATATATATATAAAAACAAAAGTTAATGTGTTTGTTTTACTTCAGATTGATAGGATTTCAGGCATTGCGGCCAAATATGTTGGAAAGCCAGTGACATCCTCGTACTCCAACCTTTCATCTCTGAATAACAACGTGACAGGCACGGTAGGAGAAATGTATGGCGGCAGTGACCTTTTTAGGTCCTTCCAGCTCCCGCTGATGCTGACAAACCCATGATTGTGGAGCTTGTTGTTGCAGCTATGGAGGAACTCACAAGGTAGCTCAGGCTGCAGGAGACCCTTTGTGGGTCCCCAGCAACAACCATTCTGAGATTCTAAATGAAGATGAGTACTTGAGGACTTTCCCTACCAGAGGTTTAGGTCCGAAACCCTTGGGCTTGGAGATCTGAAGCTTCAAGGAATCCGTCGTTGTCATAATGAATCACATCAACCTTTATTGATATCCTTATGGATGTAGTGAGTGTGTGTTTGTTAATTAATTAAATAAATAATGTTATAGCTGTTGAGAATATTGACATTGATCGGTACTTACAGAACCAATGGTCAACTGTGTTTAGCAGGTATTGTCTCGAGAGCATTGACCCTTGAAGTCCTTTCAACTGGAGGTGAGCAGGAAACTACAACGGAGCCTTGCAAGTGGTACGTAGTTCTCACTCATTTGAATTTATCCCTTTGCATGCATTCTATTTAATCAAGAAATTATGAATTGGTTGCTTTTAGATGTCAGCTGATTTCCAAGTCCCTTCACCACTTGTTCCGACTCGTGAGAACTATTTCCGTAAGGTACTGTAAGCAGCAAGCAGATGAGATGGGCAGTGGTGGATGTTTAGTTGGATAACCTGGAGACCGACGGCGTCAACGAGCCGAAGAAGCCCTCTGGTTGTTTAATTCAAGAATTGCCAAATGGTTACTCCAAGGTTACATGGATTGAACATGTGAAGTGGATGATAGAGCAGTTCATAGCATATATAGACCTCTGGTTAATTCCGGCCTCGCCTTTGGAGCTAAACGCTGGCTATCTACATTAGACAGACAATGCCAACGTCTTGCCAGTTCAATGGCCAACAATATACCAGCAGGGGACACTCTGTGGCATGCATAACATCAACTTCACTTTAATTAATCCCTTTCAATTCATTTCATTTTCAAACATTATATGCTCTATATATGCATATGCAGTGATCAACCAGTGCTGAGGGAAGAAAATGTATGATGAAGCTGGCAGAGAGAATGGTAATGAGCTATTGCACTGGTGTTGGTGGCTTCTACTGCACATGCTTGGACAACGCTCCCGCAACTGGATGTGATGATGTCAGGGTCATGACAAGAAAGAGCACCGAGCGAACCTGAAGACCCCGGCATTGTACTCAGTGCTGCCACTTCTTTCTGGCTTCCGGTTCCTCCAAACCAAGGTTTTTCATTTCAACGTCATGAAAACTCACAGAAATCAGGTTTCTATCTATCTATCTCTCTATCTAATTGCGATGCTGCTTCTCATACAATAATAATAATATTATTACAATTGAATTCACAGGGGACATTCTCTCCAATGGGGGCCTAGTTCAAGGAATTGGCACACATAGCAAAATGGTCGTGATCCCGGCAATTGTGTCTTTACTTCGAGTCAATGTAAGTTCCTTGAGATTAATTCATTTATTTATCTCATGACCTATATAATTAATAATAACCACGCACGCACCCTGTGTTTTTGGTGTATGTAGAGTGCAAATTCAAGCCAAAGCAATATGCTGATACTTAGAGAGTTGCACTGATTCTACTGGGTCATATGTTGTTTGAACTCCTGTGGATATTGTTGCTATGAATGTTGTGTTGAGTGGAGGGGATCCGGATTATGTTGCCCTGCTCCCTCAGGCTTTGCTATTCTTCAGATGGGCCTGGATTTAACGCTGGGCCTTGCCACATGATGTTGGATCCGGAGGTTCTCTACTCACAGTTGCATTCCAGATCTTAGTTGATTCAGCCCCAACAGCTAAAGCTATCCTGGGTTCAGTGGCTACTGTTAACAGTTTAATTAAGTGCACAGTTGAAAGGATCAAAGTTGCAGTCATACGACAACACCACCTGATCGATTTCATATGGTAACCAACCACTCTTTTAACTCATTCATTCATCCATTCATTTTACGTGGAACTTCATTTCATTTTAATTTGCAGTAACAAAAGCATAAGAAGTCAATCAACGCACCTCGAAGAATCACCTTCAACGTTAGAACATTGAAGAATCTTTAGGTTCAGATATTGACTTTCACTAATCAGGACTTAAGTGCTTCCATCCAGCTGTAATATTTTAACCCAGAATAACTGCAAATTTCCAGTCTCGCTCGCTCGCTATTTATTTTAGCGTAGAATTTTCCAATTTTGGCGTTGTATTTCTAGGTTTCAGTAAACTTTCCTAAACTGTACGTTCATTCTTATGTTAACTTTTCCTATTCTATTCTAGTATTGCAAACTAAAGCAAATTTCGTCTCTCTTTAGTTATTTGTCATAGATCCTACTATCACAGTTTCACAAACTCTTTTTTTTAATTAATTATTATGGAGAAACTCTTTTTTTTATCAATTTTAGCTCCTTTTTTTTATATTATCCCAACACTCTTTCATATTAAGATAAAAATTTAAATTTAAATCATTTTCCATTTTATTTTGAAACAATTCTCTTCTCCATTTCGTCATACAAGAAAAAGAAACAATGTTTCATTTTTATTATATAACTGCCTCAGTTACATTCTTTTCAATAATCTAAATCAGTCATACTTCAAATCTTGCGTGACTCAATCGCTATACATCCAACGCGCGAATACACGGTTCAAATATCTATCATGGGGTAGGATTTAGAACTCCATGTAAGATGTTATTATCCAAAACATTTTTCATGATGTTAAATAAACTATTGATGGATTAAATATATCTAATCTAAATAAATTAAAATTCTTTCATTGAATCATTTACACATTTCATAGACTTCACTTTGGTGATATTTGTTTGAGAATATAATGACAACCAAATACGTTACTCAGACATAACATTTCCAAAAACTGGTGCAAATGACTTGAAAAAATTCGTTAACGAAACCTACTCTAAATTAAGGCAAAGAGCCATTCCCGGCGGTTGAAGTAATTAAATGCTCCCGATTGGGGGTACCTTATATGAAGCAGTCTGAATTCTCAAGCGCTGCACTGATTAAACTTGTCTCTTACGTACATAGTATTTAAGAGGGATAATCAGTGGGGAAAGTGTAGTATTTTTTTATGTTCCTTTCAAACATTATATATATGGTTGATTGTTAATAAATTCAAATGAAATAAGAAATATCCTCTCTCAGAATAATTGGGCTGTTGAGATCTTCTTTGTTTTCGTTTATGCTAATGGTTGTCATTATATGCAAATAAAAATAAAAAATAGATTGCATTAGTTCTAAATTTAAGTTTGGCATATAAAAATTAATTCAAAATGTCATGAAAATGAAAAAAGAATACGAGATTCCCAATCATGTATCATCTTATATATACACAACTGAGAAAGTAAAAGGCCTCACTCTTTCAATTAGACACTTTGAATATATATTCTTTTTATTTTCTATTTGAAAGTACATTTAACACATCGCCTCCCGAAGTATCAAAATTTTTTTATAAAAAAGTATCAAAAAAGCATCACCTCCCGAACTAATAAAAAAAAAAATATTTCCATCATCTTTTTAATAATATCCATATTTTTTTACCACTCCTCTGTCTTTAAATCACACATCTTAATTTTATCTCTATCTATAAATTAAATTTCAATTATTTTTTAGATAAATTATTAATAGTTTCAAATAAATTTACATTACATTTTAATTATGCAGTTAAATTTTAAAATATATTTTTATTATGATTTTTAATTAAAATATAGATTATATATTTAAAAATTTTTATTTATTATAACTTTTGATTATATAAAAAATAAATATTTATCCTATTTAATACTGGAGTTAAAATACTCTTATAAAAAAAAAAAAAACACTGTTTTTCTTATATTTGTATATAAAACAATATTATTGGCAAAATAACATTTCAAATTGAAAGATAAACTCATCAAAATTCAATAGAGTTGGTAAAACCATTCAATGTTTCAACAATAGCATTCAAAGGGTCCTAAAGTGGGTGGTGTTTTTTTTAAGATATGTGAGGTATGAAAAGGATTCGACG